>OW052226.1:600000-802500 GCA_932527175.1 Operophtera brumata
CTGCGAGTATAGTATTTGTTTTAAGTGCCTCATCTATATCGGCGTATCAGCAATCAGAATCAACAGAAATTAATGTTTTCGATTTGAGGAATTGGCCATTTATTTCGAGCGATATCATTATTTATTAGCTTTTATTTATTACTGTTGTTTAGTCGCCGATATTTCACATGAGTCTGTTCTATTGCGATGGTTTCAACTGTACATTACAGAATTTTACACTTATTAATACAGTCTTCCTCATTTGCGTAGTCCGGTTTGTGGTCGCCACTCGAGAACCTTTCTTTCCTCACGGTTATAAGTTCTGCGAGCATTATGGCCTGCCCATTGCCACTGGTGGATGATGATGTTGTCATATTTTCAATGTTAGTTTGTAGTATTCAATTGTAATTATTCTTACTAACCGTAGTGAGATAGACAAGGTATTTTACTAACCCAATGATCCTTGTTGATTGAATAAATAAATGAAATATATATATATATTGCCACTTCAACTACTGGATATTTCTATCCAGTACTGAATCATCAAGATCATCAACCTGTAGAAGTCCACTGCTGGACACAAACCTACTCCATAGAACGCCACGACAAAGCGTATTTATAATATCATAGCGTTTGCCAACATACCACGCTTTGAAGGTGGATTGGTGATCGCTGTAATGGAGTTGAGTACCCAGGTGTATGGGTACTGCTGCTCATCCCTAGTGTTATCCCTTAGCCGGCTTTAACGACATCCACGGGAGGAAAAGAAGGGGTATTTTTCAATAAAACTTTAGAAGATGGCCCACCTGATGTTAAGCAGTGCCCTCTGCATATGAACAGTGCATTATCACATAGGTCACGTCCACCGAGGACGCGTCCTATGTGACATTGCACAGCACCAGTCACCCTAAGACATTAGATGGAAAGTCTCATGTGCCTGTAATTTCACCGGCACCCTACCCTTCAAACCGGAACACAGTCATGCGAGCACTACTGCTTTGCGTCAGAAATAGGTATGGTGGTAGTACTTTCATGAACGAACTCTTTCACAAAAAGCTCTACTACTAACCAATACTACGCAACTAATAAAAATGCAAAAACAGACCGAGTTCTCCAACCAAGGAATAAAACCATCAGTGCCTTTTCTACTAGTAGTGACATCTGGTCTTGAATTAAATAAACTGATGACCTCTGTGGCGTGGCGGGCGGGTAGCTGGCTGATATGCGAGAGGTTGTGGTTTTGAGTCCCGCTGAGGGTATATTGTAAGGTTGGACACACCACGGTATGAAAATATGCGAGTCGCGATTAGGACTCTCTACAGGAACGGAAACATAGACAGTAGCTATTAATAGGAGTACCTACTATCAAGTATAGAAAGCCAATAAAATCCTTTGATTCAGTAATAAATAAAACCAGCCAAGTGCAAGTCGGACTCGCGCACGAAAGATTCCGTAAAATTATCTATAAAAAAACAAAAAAAAACAAGTTTGAAAAAAAAAACTCGCAAAAACTGGTCACCCATCCAAAAACTGACCCCGTAGAGCATTGCTTAACCTTCATTTGGAAAAATCACGTTTGTTGTATGGAAGCCCCCTTAAATATTCATTATATTCGATTTTTTTGTATTTGTGGTTATAGCGGCAACAAAAATACATCATCTGTGAAAATTTCAAGTGTCTAACTATCACGGTTCATGAGATACAGCCTGGCGACAGATGGACAGACAGACAGACAGACAGACAGACGGACGGACAGACGGAAGGACGGACCAACCTACAGACAGAGAGACAGACAGACAGACGGAAGGGCGGACGGACGGGGGGACAGACAGACAGACGGACAGCCGAGTCTTAGTAATAGGGTCCCGTTTAACCCTAAAAACTGAGCATTTCTAGAATATTCTTATCAAGATATCTATCGTAATAAGACCACAATGTGCTATCGAAATAACAAACTGTGACAAAGTTACAAATCGCAAATACTTGGCGAAATAACGCGATATATTAAATATTGTTACAATCACTGGTATTCAGTAAATACACCGAAAACCAATAGGGACCGTTATTAATATAGAAACAGCCAATTGATTCGCCGAACAAAAAGTTGATCATTTACGATTTGTGAAAGGAAAATCGAAGTTTTTGTAAGATATCGTTTCAATGTATTTATATTTTCCTTCGAAGTTTTTAATAATAAATATTTAAGCAAAATCTTTGTATGAATGACTGACTACTTTCACTGGAAATAGATCATTAAATTGTAAGATTTCATTACACCGGGACAGTTGAAATTTAAGAGGCTGTTAAGAGTCAAATAAACTTTTTTAAACGTATATTTATCTAAATCTACACAGTGTAAGACAACAAAAAATATATATGATAATCGTCATCATATTTCCAAGGGCATGATTGAGCCAAAACAAAATTTTGATAAATTTTCTCTATTAAAAGAAATCGTAAAATTACCTCTACAATGCGGTTATGAATAAATAAAATAAAATAAAATAACGTAAATATATCTCTATTACCTATCAGCGTACATTATTAACATTTATAAGAGTAACGAATAAAACTATTTCAGAAGGCATGGTCAATTTATATTTTCGTTAACGCAGCAAATATTAGTTTAAATAATGTTTTTCGTAATTTTAGTAAACTTTTCGTAGTGCGAGCGCTGTTCAGTCACTTTCTGACTTACCTGAACTTTACTGAGTTAGATAGTTACAGAATTTAGCTGTTGTCTGCCTCTTAATAAGAGCTTGTAAAAATAGCTCAGGTGGTAGAAACGTCGTCTAAGTACAGAGGTACATTTTTTATTTATTTTTTATTTTTTATACTACTTAATGACGGAACAAGCAGATGGCCCACCTGATGCTAAGCGGTAACCTCTACCTATGAACAGTGCATTACCACATAGGACACGTCCACCTAGGACGCACCGTATGTGGCATTGCACCGCGCCCGCCACCCTGAGACATAAAGATGAAAAGTCTCATGTGCCTGTAATTTCACCGGCACCCTTACCCTTCAAACCGGAACACAGCAATGCGAGCACTACTGCTTTGCAGCAGAAATAGGTATGGTGGTAGTACTTCCCCGGACGAACTCTTTCACAAAAAAGCTCTACTACTACTACATGCTAAAACATAGCACTAGGTACATATATTATTGAGATATTCATTTATTTCACCATGTCGTTATATTACATAACATTGGCATGTCAACACTTATTAACCACATTCAAAGAATATAAAATAAGAATAAAAATAAAAATTACACAACGACACAAAAAATATAACATGAAAATACCTAACGTTGAATCAGAATCAGAATCAGAATATTTATTATTAAAAATGATGCCACTAACAATAGACTCATAGTGAGTTTACCAATAGGTACTAAGGTCAGTTCAACAATCTTTAACTCGTCATTATTAACAATATACATGTCACACACAATTTACTTTTTTTTCTTTTTTTTTTACAGCTATACTAATCTATAACTTTTGAAACTATCATGGTTATGTACATAATTTTCACTAGAACGGGATATGAAGAGTGAGAAAGAGGGTAGATCGATATATCTGCCAATAACATATCTACTCGCAAAGACTTTAGTCAGTTCTCCCGTGATCATGGCGCATGCAACTCTGTGCCGAAATATCGGGAACATATAAAACTCAAAAATCATGGTAAATATCCCGTTTCTAGTGAAAATTATTCTAATCTACTTATATTATTACATGTAGATAAATGTAAAAAATCTGTAATTAAATAAAAATCTGCATTATACATTATAATATTATTTATAAAAAAAATTATTTCACGCTGTATCACGCTGACATAGAAACTTACTGTACCTAGTACTTTTACCTAGGTACCTCCTATTGCGCATGCAAATCGGAAAATGAACACCCCATGTACTCGTTAGTATGGTAAAATGAATGACCTTCGAGGAATATTTTTACCTTCTGCTTGAACTCGTTTAGAGGAAGTTGTGTTACTTCTAACGGCAACTAAGTTGTGTTACATACGAAGTACCTATTAATACTTACTCGTAGGTATCAAACCGTTTGTTTCGTATTGAATAACGATGGAACAGGTACAAACGAACAGGAAAACAGGTCAATAAACCCGCATTTTCCCCCAATTATGTCAAATATTTACAAAGTAATTCAATATCCGAAGTTCGCACTTGAACCGAGGACGCGATAATGCCACTCGAATATTAATTTAATAATCGTAGCGATAAGAATGCAATTGGACTGATAAAAGATTATTTTTATCGTAAGCTCTGCCCACGGCTACCTGATATTACAATTCTAGTCGTTATTTTTGAAAATACGTCACTAATTGTTTTTTTTTTTTTTTTTTTTTTTTAAATTCTTCTTGAATGACGTAACTAGCAGATGACCCACCTGATGTTAAGCGGTAACCTCTGCTTATGAATAGTGCATTCTCCCATAGGCGCCCTGTGTGGCATTGCACTGCGCCCGCCACCCTGAGCCATAAAGATGAAAAGCCTCATGTGCCTGTAATTTCACCGGCACCCATACCCTTCAAATATGTTAGTATTAGAGCTTTTTTGTGAAAGTTCATTCGTGGAAGAACTACTACCATACCTATTTCTGCCGCAAAGCAGTAGTGCTCGCATTACTGTGTTCCGGTTCGAAGGGTATGGGTGCCGGTGAAATTACAGGCACATGAGACTTTCCATCTTTATTTTTCAGGGTGCAGTGCAATGCCACATAGGGTGCGTTGTGTCGCGTTCAATGCGTTACTTGTGACTGTCTACATCAGGCTTTTAAGTTGGTTTTCCCTTTTTCTTTGAATCAGCTTCCACTTGTTCTCTTGGCACCACACAGGGAACCCCACCTAGTAGTAGAAGGATTATCAAATAAAGCCAAGCCGTGTTTTTTATCTGATTATTATTTTTAGGTTTTGGTCGCGTTGAAACACGAGTAAATATATTTTATAAGGCGATTCAAAATGATCCTTTTGATATCAATGAATAAAATACTTTTGACTTTGACTCACCTTGATAAAGGACTTTCGATGTCGAGTCGAAACCGTGCTTACATCAATATAACGGTAAGTGAAAAAAAACCGGTTTTTTAAAAAATTGTTTTTGATTTTATACAAACGGTAATTTTTCACGTACCGTCAAAGTCAAAGTGTTATAACCATATTTACTAAAAGCTATATACACTGCTTTTACTGCTAACTAAACTAAACCACGATATACCCGGCTTTATAGGCCCATGTTTTAATAGAAACCTCAATATCGGTGACGCATCCCGCCGTCCTAAGCCTTCTATGCCTGACTTACAGCCTTCCAGACTTTGTAAACCATTTTGAGCCGTATTCCCTTGGGATATAGTTGATAGTGATTCATTGGTGACACTCCTGAATTATAACTACATTATTCATGAAGAGAAGCCTAATTTTCTATTCACTTTTGAAGTTTTTGGTAAAGAACTTTGTGTAACCACGGCCAGTGCGCATAATATGCTTTCAGAGAGCTGAGACCCACAACACATTGAAATGTAGATTTTTAAGTTTGTTTTTGTGGAAAAGTGTCCTGTGGTTTTATGTTGAAACCTTTTCAGCTTCGAAAAACACAAATTACAGACTCTTTTCTTCTTGTTAGGGTTTTGTATCTCAGAAGGTAATAAGATTTTTGTGAAAAATATATTAAAAATAAAAATAAATAAAAATAAATATTGCTGGACAGTTCACACAACATTATCTAGCCCCCAAGCTAAGCAGAGCTTGTGTTATGGGTACTGGACAACTGATATACTTAATACAATATATTACATAGATAGATATTTTTTATTATATATAGAAAATACCCAGAACACCCTGAACAAATATCTGCGGATCGCACAAATATTTGTTTCGAGGCGGGAATCGAACCCGCAACCTCCTGCGTCGCATCGCCCGCCGCACCACAGAGGTCGTCTTTATTGTCTAATAGATGTCGATTACTATTTTGTTGTACATTGCGCTGTGTTTTTTAGCTTTTTTTGTTCATTGCGCTGTTTTTTTTTTTTTTTACAAGAGCGAAAGTGTTTGAAATACGAAGCGCAATGATTGGCAAAATGGTAATCAAAATAGAACTCTACTTTTATTACCATATTATAACATATAAAATATATTTTGTTTTTATAAAACAAGCTTATATAAAAAAAAAATTTTTTTTTTTATGAAACTAATAGGCAAACTAGCTTACGGCCCACCTGATGTAAAGTGGTCACCGTTGCTTATAGACACCGGCAACACCGGGGGTATTGTCGATTCGTTGGCTACCCTGATGGAATTTATGAACATTTTTCTTGAAGCGACACATGTCGTAACCAAGCGGGAAAACCTCAGATGGAAGCGTGACCGTAACCGTGTACTGATCAAAATGAGCCTAAACACGGCCAGTCTACTATTATCCATCGAGGAGTTCCGTTGTCCACCTTCCATCTCCATCATCAGATCAGCTCGCTGTTACCATCATATTGCATTGTCATTAGAACTTGACAGGTATGCCAAATTTTAACTTTAACCCTTGTTTGTAAATAGGCTCTTTGGTGTTCGCGATACAGGCTTGCTAAGTGCGAACACCACAGGATAGTTTTAAGTGTTTGCGAATCTTTTTCGGCAAATAAACGTATTTATTTATAATTATTTTCAGCTCATTCGGTTGAGGATAACAGCTTTAAAATTCAGTTGCAAGATTACACCCGGATTCCACCCTGACAAACATACATACATTGCAAGTTAAATAAAAGCTTGTTATAATAAATAAGACCGCAGGTGTACAACCGGACACGACGAAAACGTGAAAAGGACACTATTTTCTACTACTCTAAATCTTTCATGTAATGTTTGCCACAAAATAAGGGGTGTCCCAATAAAACTTTATTTTTTATACATCTTGGTACGACGGTTCAAGCAGATGGCCCATCTGATATCAAGCGGTACCCTCTGCCTATGAACAGTGCATTATCACATAGGTCACGTTCACCTAGGACGCACCCTATGTGGCATTGCACTGCGCCCGCCACCCTGAGACATAAAGATGAAAAGTATCATGTGCCTGTTATTTCACCATACCTTTCAATCTGGAACACAGCAATGCGAGCACTATTGCTTAACGGCAGAAATAGGTATGGAGGTAGATACTTTCCCGGATGAACTCTTTCACAAAAAACGCTCAACTACTATAAAAGGGTGTCGGTGAAATTTCAGGCAAATGAGATTTTTCATCTTTATGTCTCAGGATGGCGGACGCAGTGCAATGCCGCATAGGGTGCGTCCTAGGTGGTCATGACCTTGCACACTGCACTCACTGAATTGATTTAGTCAATGGTAGGTCACCTCGGACCGCTGCCGTCTTACCTGTTCGCAACATTTTATAATTGAAGCTAGCTATGTATCTTTATTTTTATTTGAACATTACTTTGTTCTTGTTGTTATTCGTGCTTAGTCCGTGCGTCAACCGAGGTCCGTGCTGAAAATCAGTGCTGCAGTTTACTGCAGCATTATGCTGAGCACGGTCTTCTTTTGACTATACACAGCCAAAACGCTGTCAAAGCCTATCTGTTTTATTTACTTATTTGTGCATAGTTTTTTGTTAAAATAAAAGTTTTACTTACATACTTACTTAAAAAGCTCTACAACTACTAGTAGACTTGACCTAGAAAGAACCAGTGACAGGAAGGAGCGATGAATAGGACACCCTATATTTCGGGCATATCTCTAGACTAGGGTTCAAAAGGCTGGCGATGAAGGGTCGCCTTTATGATTTATTGTTGCACACGTCATAAGGACAGGTCTGACCCTTGTCAAGCTGAATTTTGCTCCCCTACTTTATTAAGGTCGTGTTGCGACTGGATCTGATACCGTGTACATGATGTGGCGTTACGAAGTGCATGTTTTATTTACGAATGATTAATGAATGTTGTGTATCTTTCGAGTTTGTACATGGTCTGTCTTGCTGTCTATTTGTGTGAAAATAATTTTCCTGTGGCTACGCCTGACCCCAGATAGAATACTTTCTACAAAACAACGCCTCGCGCCGTTTGAAAATGCACGTAAAATATAAATAATTTTACAAAAACTCTACAGTTAACCGTCGGATTTGTATTCACTTTATGTATATATTTTTACAATCAATAATTTACAGCATTTTATTATACATTTAATAAATGGTTTAGACAAATACGTATTAAATGCAAACGTTGCAGAAATACACATTTGCTGTTTCAGGTGAAATACATACACTATTCCTAAAAATGTCACCACCCCAAACTACAAGCGAAAAATGTGAAATGCCTCAATTTTAGACGACCTTAAATAAAATAATTAAAAGAGGCCTTGTGGCCTCCTAGGATACCAAACTTCAAAATTGAAAAGTTAGGTATCCGCGATTTCCATACAAAAATGAGACAAACTGCCATATATTTTTAATGAAATGGGTTAGAAGCTTGATTAATACAAAGTCAAAGTCAAAGTCAAAAGTATTTTATTCATTGAAATCACAAGGATCATTTTGAATCGTCTTAAAAAATAAATTTACAGTTACTCCTGTTCCAACGCAACCAGACCTAGAAGAATCAGGCAACAAACACGGTCTGTTTTTTTTTTGATGATCCTTCTTATTACTAGGTGGAGAGCGCCTGTGTGGTGCCTCGAGAACAAGTGGAAGCTGATTCAAGGAAAAAAGGAAAACCAAATTAAAAGCCTTACTTAGGTAGGCAGTCAAAAGTAAGATGATAGAGAGAATCAGCAAAAGTTCATAAGGCAGCACACACTACGCTTGATATACACATAAATAACACATCAGTAATATATTATATGCAGGTACAGACATTGCAAATTGACAAATTAGGTGTCGAGGGGCAGAGCGACATCAGGCCACGCGGCTTTATCATTAACATAGTCATGTAGTGTGTAATACGCTTTCTTAATTAAATTATTCTTTATGTAAGATTTAAATCTTCGAATCGAAAGTTTAGAAGCACTTTCTGGAAGTTTATTATAGAACCGAACAGAATTCCCCATAAAAGACCCACTTACTTTTTTTAATCTAAATTGGGGAATACTCAGTTTATTTTTATTTCTCGTGTTAAAACAATGCACGTCACTTTTTTTCATAAATCTATCTAAGTGTTTATGTGTATAAAATAAGGTTTCGTAAATGTATTGCGATATTACGGTGAGAATGTTAATTTCCTTAAAACGCTCCCTCAAGGAGTCACGTGGCTTCATTTTATAAATGGCACGTATTGCCCGTTTTTGTAAAACAAATATTGCTTGGATGTCTGCTGCTTTCCCCCACAGAATGATGCCATATGACATAACACTATGGAAGTAGCCAAAATAAACTAGCCTAGCTGTAGCTTCATCAGTAAGCTGCCTTATCGTACGAACTGCATATGCAGCGGAACTAAGTCTACCCGCAAGTGCCTCAATTTGTGGTCCCCACTGCAAACTTGCATCAATATTAAGTCCTAAGAAAACAGTAGAGTTTACAAGATTGAGTGTCTCGCCATTTACTTTAATATTAGTTGGGTAATGTTTTACATTTGGCAAAGTGAATTTAATGCATTTAGTTTTTTTAGCATTAAGCAACAGATTATTTACAGTGAACCAATCAAGAACTCGCGATAGTGATTTATTTAGATCATCGTAATTAGCTTTTGACCTATCAACTTTGAAAATTAAAGACGTATCGTCAGCAAATAAAACTATATCACATATGTCTTTTACACGTTAATATAAATTCAAAATACATTTATAATTGATAAAAAAAAAAAAAAACATTCCTGATAAATGGGTCTATACAGACAGACTGACAGACAGATAACAAAGTGATCCTATAAGGGTCCGGTTTCTTCCAGTGGTTTAAAACCAAAAAATGCGAAGCTTTACTTGTAGATCAAAAACATAAACAACATCAAGTTACATTTTGGGCTCTCCTTCATAATCTTGTTAAAATAGGTAGCTAGTAATTTATCAGAACAAATAGTATCCTTTTAATGAACCTATATAGAAAATATTTTCATCAAAAAGCTACAAAAAAGTGAAAATATTTTCTAAAGAGCCTTAATAGATTAGAGAATCAACCTGTGTTATGTATTCTGTGGTCCTATTTTATTTACAAAATGAATAGATAAAACTTTTACTTATATAAAGAATAATAACGACCTCTGTGGCGGGGCGGGCGAACGTTCGCCTACGACGCCGGAGGTTGCGGGTTCGATTCCCGCCTCGGAACAAATATTTGTGCGATATGCAGTTCAGGGTGTTCTGGGTATTTTCTATGTATAATAAAAAATATCTCTCTATGTTATATATTGTGTATTAAGTATATCAGTTATCTAGTACCCATAACAGAAGCTCTGCTTAGCTTTGGGCTAGATAATGTTGTGCTAACTGTCCAGCATTTTTTTTTTTAATAATGTAAATCTACAAGAAGGTATGTACAATTTTACCGCTGCTAACGACCTAAAGGTATCCCCTTAGTCCAAATTATCTCACTAATTACTGAAGCAACACTTTTATTCAATTAATATCTTCAGGTAATTTCATTCACAACCTTCTTCACAAATATCAAATTTATTTCAATACTAATAGTAGAAAAGATTTTGTGAGAGTGTTTTTTTGAATTGGGTCACATTCATTACCTTATTACTCTACTAACGATGACGAACAGAGGTTCTTTTAGACTCAGAGCAACCAGAACCAAGGTAGAACCAGTGACCCGAAGTCATTGCCCATGCCTGCCAGTACCTATCCCTTAGCGTAAAACTTGGTACTACCCTCAGCTACGTAAGCGTATGAATGTGTGTGTGTTTAGGGTTACAAGGAAAGTGTCCTCATAATCGTATTTGGGACTATTTTTAGGGTTTCGTAGCCAAATTGCAAAATACGGAACCCTTATGGATTCGTCATGTCTGTCTGTCCGTGTATGTCACAGCCACTTTTTTCCGAAACAATAGGAACTATGCTGTTGAAACTTTGTAAGTAGATGTTTTCTGTGAACCGCACTAAGATTTTCACACAAAAATAGAAAAAAAAAACAATACATTTTTGGGGTTACTTAGAACTGAAACTCAAAAAATATTTTTTCATCAAACCCATACGTGTGGGGTATCTCTATGGATAGGTCTTCAAAAATGATGTTGAGGTTTCTAATATATTTTTTTTCTAAACTGAATAGTTTGCGCGATAGTCACTTCCAAAGTGGTAAAATGTAACTTCTAAAATAAGAGAATGATAAAACTAAAAAATATATATGATGTACATTACCATGTAAACTTCCACCGAAAATTGGTTTGAACGAGATCTAGTAAGTAGTTTTTTTTGATACGTCATAAATCGTAAACCATCCAAGAACTTTTATATTATGTTACTTGCTGCTACGGAACCCTTCATGGGCGAGTCCGACTCGCACTTGGCCGGTTTTTTTTACGTTACCTCAATCTATTCCGTTTAGTGCGCATGTTTCAAAGTCGAAGTTGAAGTAGTCTTGAGAAAAAGTAAAGTTTACTTTTTAGAAAAAATCGGGTGTACATTTTTCGAAATGGACAAAGTCAAAGTTGGATCAATGGTTCTGCAGTTATCGTCGGACTAACACACATACTTACAAACATACATAATATATACAAACGTCGCATTCTGTAGTCAGGCTGTGAGACCTCGCTCGTTTAACTAATGTTTTTCTGTCTAAACAGATAAAAACTAATATCAACACAGCCCACTTTTTTTTTGATGAGTAACTTACTATAAAATAAGAATTAAACCTATTGTACACAAGCGAATCGTCCCGGCTTTGCTTGGGTAGTTTCAGGATGAAAAACAGCCCCCCCTCCTATTGCCCCCCCTGGTAGCCTATGTCACTCAGGGTGTATGTAGCTTTCCAATGGTGAAAGAATTTTTGAAATCGGCACAGTAGTTTTTGAGTTTATTCATTACAAACATATTACAAACATATTAAAAGATAAACGGCTAATTACCACTATTATTCGTCACTTTTTTTAGTGACGAATAATAGTGGTAATTAGCCGTTTATCTTTTAATATGATTCCCAACCACGATAGTTTCAATTCTATATTACAAACATACTCACACACAAAAATACAAATCTTTCCTCATTATAATATTAGTGTAGATGTATAGTGTAGGGGACGAATTCCATTTGTGTGGCAATATTGCATTCAAGTAGTTCTGTAAGCAAATTATTTACGTCAAATAATTTCGAGCGGGTAGGTATCTCTACAAAGAATTTTATAATTTAATTTTGACCTTTTTATTCTAAGATTAGCAGATAATAACAAAATATTTAGGACGAAGACGAAATATTATTTGGAGAATATTTTATGAAATTTAAAAAACCTTTGATCGTTGGTGTTTTGTGTTGATGACATAAAATCTTTATAATATATATTTTGTTTTTGTTTAATACTAGGTCTTGCTCCAGGCTTTACTTGCGTGCATCAATGATAAAAAGTGACATTTAACGCCTTCTTAATCTTTCAAGTCTTAAGGTTCATTATCATCATAGAAATCCACTGCTGGATATAGTGCCCCTAAAATGCCATTACAACCGTCTTGATCCGCTTCCATCCACCAACTTCCTACGACCGCTGTAATATATTTGGTTCATCGAGGCCTTACTCTTCTGCGTCATTCAGTTTCTGGTCGTCTGTCAGAAACCTTCATTCCCCTATCAGTTCTGATGCAAGCTTACTGAGAGACATGTCAGTGACCTTGGTTCTTCTACGGACCTCCTCATTTCGGATTATATCTCGTAGTGAAAGTCTGAATGTAAAACTATAGAATAGGTTAAGTTTTAATTATACAAGATTTTTGTGAAAAATATATTTTACATTACAAGCTTTTATAAAATTAGTGATCGTAACCGTGTGCTGATCAAAAATAGCTTTAACACGGCCAGTCTACTATTATCCATCGAAGATTTCTGTTGTCTCCATCATCAGATCAGCTCAGTGTCACCATCATATTGCATTGTCATCGGAACTTGACAGGTATGCCAAATTTCAGCTCAATCCGTTGAGGATAACTGCTTTAAAATTCATTTGCAAGATTCCACCCGGACTAACATATTCCGGCGGATATACTTTGCAAGTTAAATAAAAGCTTGTAAAAAGTTTTTGTAGTGTAATTTTTGTCTATAAATTGTAATCGGCTTTAGTTCCAATTTTATCCACCTGAACAGATAGGTTGGTGGCACTGTACAAATTTTCTACCTACGAATTTAACAAAAATATTTGTCGAAAATTTCAAAAAACAAACATTAAACCTGACCCCTAAGGATTTAATTTTAATTCCAAATCCTTCACAATTCCACAAACAAACAAGGTATTGTTTCTCTTAGCATTGTTTAGAAAAGCCATACATATTCAGGCGATTATAAAATTACCATACTTCGCTCACTTTCGATCCAAAAACTCAAAACATATTGGCGAGAATTGAACGACGCATAAATTATAAATGTAATTTGATTCCAGCAAAAAGGTACGACACAGGTCATCACAGGACAGCTTGTTCACTTGCCCGGCACTGGGTGCGTCCCTATTCATCTCACAAGGTATGAGTAAATACATACATAGACACACGCCGTTTTCTCCAAAGAGGGTTAAGCAAAGCCTCAATGGGCCACTTTTCACAGTGGGTTGCAACATCGTGGAATATAGACGTGACAAGTGGTGAGCTCATTTTTATATTTTTTATTTTATATTTTACTTTAATTAGAACGACAATCAATCAATTACACTAATTAAAGGGTATCTACATAAAAATAGGTACATTTGAATAATAATTAAAACGATAATTTAAATATAAAAATCAACCAATAAAAACCAAAGGTCAACTTAAAAATACAAAATTCAAATCTAGGGTAGGCAGTCAATAGTTATATATACACGCTACGCTAATAAATAACAACGATAAGAGACGGTGCATACACAGTCAATTTATAATAAAGTGAATAAATAATAATAATGTCAATGTTAATGATTAATGTCAAAACTAAAATTAAAATAAAAAAAAAACTGGGCTAAAGCTTTCTTCCAGTAATAACACATTCTATAATAATCTAGCAGCCAGAACAAATCTTATACCAACGAATCTTATCAACAAGTCCGGGCAATCCCTTGGCCGGCTTTTACGACGTACATGAGATGAGACGGAGGGGTCTATTCTTAGGCTGGACACACCACGGCACGGCGCGAGCTATGAGTGATAATAATTATTCAGGATTCTCTTCGGTCACGTGCCTTCACATCAACTAGAGACAGATTTATTTTCTTTTACGTACTCGTTCAAAATACATATTTTAAATCTTTTTGAATGACTGGGTTCGTGCAAATAATTTCTAATAATGCTTGGATCATATTGTTGTGTCGGGGTGTGTCGTGGCGCGCCAGAACGCAATCGGTTACGTTTATTACCTATGACTAGATTCACATTAGTAGGTTATGTTGTGTTGTGGCGCGTGAACCTACTAATGTGAATCTAGTCATACGTAATAAACGAAATCGATTGCGTTCTGGCGCGCCACGACACACCCCGACACAACAATATGAACCTATTTTATTTTATTAGGTTAACCAACAGCGTTACAATATTATATAGTCCAAATAACAAAATATAAAAGAATAAGGCCAAAAAAGGGTTACACAAATATGACAAAAATTTATGGATACTAATAAAAATGCTTATGCTAGTTTTAAAGAACGGAAAAATATGACTAAGTGAAAGTAAATAATAAAAATATAACAATATAAATTTCGCTTGCGTGGCTTTGATGAGGTGAATAAGTGGGTGTGCGGGTGTGTGGGTGAGTGAGTGAGTGAGCGGGCACTCCTGCTACCACCAGTCTCTTAAAGAGTCTGGGTATCACAGGAGTTACCCTCGCATGTATGGGTGTGTGTATGTGTAGGTGTGTGAGTGCATGTGTGTGTGTGTGTGTGTGTCTAATCTAACCCTACGATGGACTTAGCAAAACGCCAAAGTATTGTAACTCATCGAGCAACACGGAATGGAGACGCCATCAAAGGCATTCCCCGCTGTAGTTCCCCTCTAAATTGAATGCCCTCGAGGGCATACAGCTTATAAAAAACTAGCTGTCGTCGATCGCTCTGTCAGACTGAATCGACTCGCGTGGGAGATAGTGCTCTAAGAAAAATGCCGAATTGTTCAGTTTTGTGCTGTAAAAAAATGATTGGATCATCAAATTTACAAAAAGATAGTGTTTCCTTTCACATGTACCTGAATTTCAAATAAATTATTATAACTTATTGCATGAAAATTGACCAAGTAAAATTAAGCCGTATAAAAACAAAAGTGGCCATCTCAGATTTTGTAATTTTTGAGTTCGTGTTCGGGATAAAATAATAAAACTGAACGGTTTAACAAAACAAACCGTGAATATTTTATTCAATAACACTGGTTCACTCTTCACTGCGACTGCACTTCAGTACACTGGTCATTCATTACTCTAAAATCACTGCCAAGTTACGTGATTTATTCGCAATGAAAGCCAATTCCCTTACGACTGCCCTGCTCGCTCGTCAATCGAGCTCCACTTAATCGTGAGACACAGGGGCGACATAAAAGTGACCAAAAGCGTAGATATAAATGTGTATAATACATCAATGTGCATTTCAGGATTTATTCTGCTGACGTAAACATGTATATAACGTGTAATGTCAGTAAGCCAAGATGTGGATGATTACTTAATATCCTTGATTACTAAATACAATTCATTAAACACGTTCGACAAAATGTGACATGTGGAATAACGTGTATTTGTATTTGATGGCTATGTTACCACTAACTAACCGGTAACTACTAACTACTACTACTTCGTGTCACGGGCTCTTTCTTGGTTCACTAACCAGCTTGAGATATAGTGTCCCTGAAAGGGGCCTAGTGACCAATGGTGAAAGAACCAGTATGGTAAAAGGATTAATTGTGCCTCGCAGAGGTGTATGATGATATGTCAACGTAAATGTCATGTGTAACTACATACATACATACATAGACACACGCCTCTTTCCCCGAAGGGGTAGGCAGAGCCTCAATGGGCCTCTTTTCACTGTGGGTTGCACCATCGTGGGATATAGACGTGACAAGTGGTGAGCTCATCGCCGCCATTGCTTCCCACGACTGACTCACCTAACACTTTCTTCCAGTAATAACACATTCTACAATTATCCAGCAACCAGGACATATCTTATACCAACGAATCTTATCAACAAGTCCGGGTAAACTAATTTAACTAACTGTAACTATATGTAATGTAACTATATTTAAAGAAATAGAATTAAATCACACTACTATTAACAACAAGTGTAACATGAAAAAGTTTGTACATTTGGGAACTTTGATTACAAGAGATGGCAAGCATGAAGATGATATTTAAATGAGAGTAAATTCTGGAAACCAGGTGAACTTAACGCCTTATTATCAGCCGGAACGTATTCAAAAAGGCACGACTGGATGTGCATAGAGGAGTGTTAGTGCCAAAACTAATGTATGGTGGTTGCGAAAGTTGCTAAGGCAGAATAAACATGAAAGTAAAATAAATGCACTGAAGATGAGAGGTTTGAGAAGTATGTATGGTGGACTTTGAGAGATAGAATAAGAAACTGTGTGTTAAGAAAGCATTGTAAAATGAAAGAGCACGTGTATAGTGACAAGGATTGAGAAAGATATGCTTGGATGGTTTGGGTTATTGGTTAAAGGATGAATGATAGTAGATTGACGAAACTAGTTCATAAGATGAGCATGAATGGGACAGTTGGAAGGGGGAGACCTCGGTGAAGGTATTCAGAATAGATCAGGGTCGATCTGGAGAATGGCCAGGCTAAGAGCGCCCTTAACCAATGAGCATATATGAAGAATGTGATGTGAGTGAATGAAGCGAAACAGGTATGCCAGGATCGTAGCAAGTGGAAATTCATGGTCTCTGCCTACTTCTCTGGGAAACAGGCGTGAGTATGTGTGTATGTTTGTAATATTATAAATGCTAAATTTTCTAAGGATTGGATGAAATTTAGAACGGCGATAGCTGGACCACTGGAATAGTTTTAAATTTTATTTAGATGTTCCCATAGGATCAAAACTTATGCGAGTGAAATCGCGGGTTGCTTCTAGTTTATAATAAGAATAAAACTACGTGGTTAATTTTATCAAAATCGGCAATATTGATCATACTTAAATAACTTTACTCTTTTCAGTTAAAAGTAAATAAAGATGCTTTAAAAAAATCGTTGATCGCCCATTGTGAGGTTACTGTACAATCTTTGCACGTTGTGTTTGCCTATAATGAGGGGTTTTCACGGCCATACCAAATCATCTATAAACCCTTGAAAATAGATGTCGCTGCTGTGTACTTAACTGTAAAAATAAAGTGAAATGTAAAAGTCAACAACGAAGTGATATATTTTCGTGGTATTTTGTTACTATCACACAAAATAACAGAGGTACGATGGATTTGTTGATTTTGACAACCACAGTTGAGTCAGGGCCATCAATTGAGCCAAATTGAATAAAAAAAAAAAACTAAAATGAAAAGCCCCTATTGGTTTCTTCTGTAGCTAAAGATATGTATATAGTTCATATATGCATGTCGGATCCTCAAGATCCCTCCGAGCGGCAAGAGGCAACTTAGGGGCTTTCCAGTGGGTCTCGTGCAAATGAGGAAAATTCAAAAGAGGTTTCACTAAGATTTTATTCAAACTGACTTTGAACTTGATTTTGTATTTTGTTGATTAAATCGTGTGCACTCTGCCAACGCCGATGTAATAATGAGCTCTGGCGCTTTCGTACGCTCCTTTTATATCCACAAACCACACCACAAACCTCTTCTTCTCAGAGCCTCTTTTCTGAATGTATCTTGCCTTAAATCTCAGTCCTATTTAAAATATTCTTATAACAAAGGTGATTATTTATCTATTAACAACAAGATCGCGGACATGGACTGGAATGCTGAATTTGATTCGCGTTCGCTCGAGGAAGCAGTTGAGTTTTTTTATTCGATTTTAGATCAGCTTAAACACCAATATGTCCCGTCTAGGTTGGTCAGTGACAGCTCTTACCCTAAGTGGTTTAGCCGGGCACTCATTAGATTAATTAAGGAAAAATATAGGCATTATAGGAAATATAAAACTTATGGTGGACTTACAGACTTAGCCACTTACAAACTTTTACGTAATCGAATCCAACTCTTGGAAAAGAAATGCTTCGCCGATTATATGTCATCCATTGAGAATAGTATTGAACAAAATCCAAAAAAGTTTTGGTCCTACATAAAAAGTAGCTCGAAATCAAATGGTATACCTTCACATCTAAATTATTTAGACGCTTCAGTAGCTACAGGTGAATCTATCTGCGAAGCATTCTCTAAGTATTTTCATTCTACTTTCCTTGTCCCCTCTGGCATCTGTTCTTATAACGTTGACTCATTAGTCCCTTCAGAGGCTGTGAAATGCGATATTGGCAGTATTGAGATCGATCCTGATGAGGTGTTTAAATTGATCTCTAACCTTGATTTATCCAAGTCTGCTGGCCCAGACCACGTTAGCCCTGTCTTCCTCAAGTCGTGTGCTAAGTCAATTCACATTCCTGTTTCATTTTTATTTAAGAAATCAATATCTTTGAGTGCCGTACCTAAGCTCTGGAAAGCAGCATTTGTATCGCCAATTTATAAAAAGGGCTCTAAATGTGAGATTATCAACTATAGGCCGATCTCCAAGCTATGCTTAGTTGCTAAGCTATTTGAAAGGATAGTGTACAATCAGATTTATTCAGCGCTTCATCAGCACTTCTCCCCCTTCCAGCATGGGTTCCTTAAAGGGCGGTCGACTGTGTCTAACCTTATCATTTTCAATGAGTTCTTGAGTGATTCAATGGATAATGGTCGTCAGGTTGACGTAATCTATACTGATTACAGCAAGACCTTTGATAGGATTGACCATAGCCTTCTGTTGCTTAAGTTATTTAGTATGGGTATTAGAGGGGATCTGCTCCGTTGGTTCTCGTCGTACATCTGCAATAGGTCGCAGGCTGTTGTTGTTAATAATTATATGTCCAGCTGGGTTCTTATTCCTAGTGGAGTCCCCCAAGGATCACTGCTCGGACCCTTGCTCTTCCTGATATTTATTAATGATATCTCTTCCTGTTTTGTCAACAGTAACCTGCTTTCATTTGCTGATGATATGATGATTTTTAAGACTATAGTTACTCCTCGGGACGTGCTTGACTTGCAGGCTGATTTATATCGACTTGACACGTACTGTGCTAGTAATAAACTAGATCTCAATCCGTCTAAATGCTTTACTATTACATATACTCGCAAAAAAACTGTAGTCAAATCAGTTTATCTATAAAAAATCAGAGGTTGCAGGATTGCATGGTTATGAGAGATCTAGGCGTGCTGCATGATTCTAAACTTCTCTTTGACTCTCATATCGATTCCATCATTGCTAAAGCGTCCAAAGCTTTAGGCTTTATAATGAGAAGCTCCGTTAGTTTTAGTAGATGTAAAACATTTAAAATTTTATATTGCACTTACGTGCGCAGCATACTTGAATATGCTTCTCAAATTTGGAGTCCACGTTATGATACCTATATCAACAGAATTGAGCGTATTCAAACCAAATTTATTAAGTTTATTTGCTTTCGCCTTAAGGTTCCGTATAATTCTGCTAACTATGTTGACCTTTGTCGTAAATTCCACCTTCTGCCACTCAAAAAAAGGCGTGAAATTGGTGACCTGCTTTTCTTGCTCAAAATCACTAATAATCATATTAATTGCCCCGAACTTCTTAGTAAAATAACGCTTGTTGTTCCCCGTACAATAATTAGATATAACGAGATTATTCATGTACCAATAGTTAGAACGAATTATCGCCAAAACTCCTATTTATGGCGAGTTGGTAACCAATTTAATAAATTATCTAAGCAAATAGGTCTAGACCTATTCTACTCCAGTGTCGGTTTCGTGAGGCGGCGGCTCAGTTCTGACTTTTTCTCGCCCTCCGCGGAGGATGATGAAATTTCGTCATGAGATAGGTGTGGTTTACTTTTTGGTTCTTGTTCTTATTTTTTTTTTGTTTACTATTATTTATATCTGTTTCCTTCATTTATACTGTTTGTTTTACTTTTACTGTTATAGTTATACTGTTGTTTTCTGTTTTGTATGTATTCATCATTTGTATCTCTCATTTTTTATTTTTTATTCTATTTTTCTGCTATGTGTTTTGTATACCAGATTGTAGTTTATAGTAGTTTTTAGTCCACTCAGCCTGTTCTCTCTTTTTATGTATCTATTATTATTTCTAAACGTGAAAACCTTTTAATAGCCTTCTGCTTTAACTTCTTTTATTTATTTTGTATGCATGTACTGCTGGTTTTCCTTATAATAAATATAATATAATATAATATCCGAGCTTCGATCGCTTTGCGTCTTTGCGTAAACAAGACTCGGGCGCATTCGTTTGGGTGGCGCGACACGACAGAATACGATTGTTCGCAGCCGTACACATGGTGTTTATAAGCCTTCAATCTCAGTAGATCTATTCTCCAGATTCATCATATGACTTCTCTCTCCGACATACATGTGTAGACTGTTGGTAAACCTATTTTTTTTTATATTAAATAAGCAACTGTTAACAATATCTGCCTCAATGCACACTGAAACAGCTTTGTGCTCATTTAACAGTTTTTAATATTTCTCAAAAATTTCTGTATGTGAGTTGCCCGTGTTTTCTTTTATACAACTAAATTAGTGATGTGCCTCAATAATAAAGTAGATTATTTATCGACAAAATAAATGCTCGTTTAATATGTTTTACAAGCTATTGAAATTTGATTTATATTATTCGGGAGCCATAGTCTAGCCTAACCTAACTTTCTAACCGTTAATCCAATCACCATGAAGGTATTGGTATGTAACAAGGTAGGTAACTGTTATGATTTTAATTTGAAATTATTCATTTTATACCATAAGTTGACGACCTCTGTGGCGCGTTGGACGAAGGTTCGCCTGTGACGCAGGAGGTTGCGGGTTTGATTCCCGCCTCAGAACAAATATTTGTACGATCTTCAGATATTTGTTCAGGGTGTTCTGGGTATTTTCTATGTTAATGCAAAATAAATATCTATGTAATGTACTGTACTAGGGATATCAGTTATCTAGTCCATATCACAAGCTGTGCTTGGCTTGGGGCTGGATAATCTTGTGTGAACTGTGTCCAGCATCAAAAAATAAAATAAAAATAAATATACTTATATATATAATGAAATTCACTTAGGTACAATGTGAAAGAAAACACCATCTTTTCGTAAATTCGATGTTCCAGACCTTGATTTAGAGCTGAAAATGTAACGATTCGACATTTCAGTATTTGTAGCACTGTCACACTGTTTTACTCTATGCGTCACACGATCGATTCAGTCTGACAGAGCAATCGGCCCATCATGATACAATTTTATTACTAGCAAAAGCAAAACATGCTTGGTGAGGGCTAGCAAGCTTTTTTTCCGTGATTACTTATATTTAAACAAAGACATGAATTTAAATTACTATGCTCAATTACAACGGATAATTTTTTCGTTAAGTGTACCACAAAATTGCATGGGATAGTAGAGGACTCGCTTCGCTCGCCCTAATGATCGGGCGAAAACAGTTTTACTAACGCGTATGCCCAAATGAAATTGTGCATAGCCAGAGGGGAACGACATCTTGACATGAATTTAAATTACTATGTGATATTACAAATCTAGAGGTGTGATAGTTTTTCGTAAAAAGTTGCATGCCTACCTAGGTTGTGGGATACGTGATCACGATAAATTAACAAAAGCATTTCCCAGTTTGAACTCATTTACTCATTTTCAAGAAAAGTCGTGTCATGAGTGTCCGTACTGTGTCGTGGGATTTTCCTATTCAAATCCTATTCTTTGATTGACCAAAGAATTAAAAAAAAAAATTGCTAGGTATAATTTTTTCAACGCGATATTCTGTTCACTAGGTAAAGCGCTAAGTATTACTTTACCTACCATTGTTTAACATTAACATAACTTAACACACCCAACACATACCTACATAGTTGTGATCCCACACTAGGATCCCATGTGACGTGGGATAATTATGCCTGAAATGTAAAAAAAAAACTATTTTACATTTTAATGACTAATGTAGTTTTTTGGCACTTAGGATCATGATTTTTGGTTTTTGACAATAACAGTGACTGACAGATATAATACATCGTATATTTCGTGGCCAGAACCGACATGGATTATGTAGGTTAGAAGGATGACGGCAGCTAAGTAAAGCGTTTTTTCCTTTCCTTTCCTTTCGTCTCTTTTGACTTGCCGACCCATAGTTTTATGAAATTATTGTATGCTTTGAACAAAATTCTAATTAAATTTTCCCAAGAACTAATCATCCCATGAGCTAGTGGTTGTACCTGGGGTACTCAAAATTTTCTTGATTTTTTCTCTATACTCTAAGTTTCCGCGTTTACCCCCTCTCTCTCCAGCCTACTACTACCTTTTACTAATCTAAAATTTCATAGTGATCCACAAAATGATCTGTATGTTATCCTCGATAACAACTCCGGAACTCCTCCTTCACAGAGAGCGTTCAACCCTTCCCCCCATACCTAGCCGCCCTTAAATCCCTTCAATGACCCTTGATGGTAGCACAGAATATATACAGTAGGCAAAGTAAGTTCCTTCCAAAAAGTTATCGATACTATTAATTTATCGACTTGAGTGCTGGAAGTCCCTAGAACGGGTGTTACTGTCAATTTTGTGACATAACATGATGTTTGTACACAGAAAGCATCTATGTGTGTATAAAGATTTTTGATGTGTTGCTGTTTATAGATGTGTGCGTTTATAGCGATAGAACGACTGGTTACAAAAGTGTGCATTAAACTGTAAGTGAGTGCGTGAAGCCCCCCCCAAAAATTTCTGAATAAATATGTATCGGTTGACAGCTCTAAGGCGTCTCCCCTCCGGTACGGAGGCCTGCGTTGCTCGATGATTGTAACTTGACCGTTGTAAATTTGAACTATTCAATTAAATTCGATGACAAATGAGTTCGATACACTGCCGGTTCATACTAGTCCATAGAGCAACACGGAATACGGAGGCCTGCAATGCTCTAAGCTCAAGTCACTCAACACGGAATACGGAGGCCTGCAATGCTCTAAGCTCAAGTCACTCAACACGGAATACGGAGGCCTGCAATGCTCTAAGCTCAAGTCACTCAACACGGAATACGGAGGCCTGCAATGCTCTAAGCTCAAGTCACTCAACACGGAATACGGAGGCCTGCAATGCTCTAAGCTCCAGTCACTCAACAAGGAATACGGAGGCCTGCAATGCTCTAAGCTCAAGTCACTCAACACGGAATACGGAGGTCTGCAATGCTTTAAGCTCAAGTCACTCAACACGGAATACGGAGGTCTGCAATGCTCTAAGCTCAAGTCACTCAACACGGAATACGGAGGCCTGCAATGCTCTAAGCTCAAGTCACTCAACACGGAATACGGAGGCCTGCAATGCTCTAAGCTTAAGTCACTCAACACGGAATACGGAGGCCTGCAATGCTCTAAGCTCAAGTCACTCAACACGGAATACGGAGGCCTGCAATGCTCTAAGCTCAAGTCACTCAACACGGAATACGAAGGCCTGCAATGCTCTAAGCTCTAGTCACTCAAACGTGGTCAAATAGTCAAGCGCTTCAACAATACCATGTTTTTTTTTATTTTTTATTCTACTTGAATGTCTGAACAAGCAGATGGCCCACCTGATGTAAAGCGGTAACCTCTGCCTATGAACAGTGCATTACCTCATAGGTCACGTCCACCTAGGACACACCCTATGTGGCATTGCACTGCGCCCGCCACCCTGAGACATAAAGAGGAAAAGTCTCATGTGCCTGTAATTTCACCGGCATCCATACCCTTCAATCCGGAATACAGCAATGCGAGCACTACTGCTTTGCGGCAGAAATAGGTATGGTGGTAGCACTTCCCCGGACGAACTCTTTCACAAAAAAGCTCTACTACTACTTGACTTTTCAGTCTGGAAAAAGTAAGGCTGCCCATCCCTTGTAATTGAGCGACTGGTTCGTTTTAGCACCGAATAAATAATAATACAACATTTTAGTGACTAATATCTAGTCAATTATCATCTTTATGTCTCAGGGTGGCGGGCGCAGTGCAATGCCACATAGGGCGCGTCCTGAAGGTGGACGTGACCTATGAGGTAATGCATTGTTAAAGGCAGAGGTTACCCTTAACATCAGCTGGGCCATCTGATTGTTCTGTCAATCAAACAGTTACAAAAAATAAAAATAAACTTTGTTGATATTTGTTGCTATAGAATAATATTTCCTTTTTTTACTGTTACATAAACTTGTACATCTATATGTACAAGTTTCTGTACAAAGTATATATGTGTGTGGGGGGGGGGGGGGGGGCTGCTTTAGCAGATTTTGATGTATGGATAAATGGGGGGTTGGAAAAGGGGGAGGGGAGGTGGTTTCACTGCTTTTCATCCCCACACTACCCGTACGAAGCTAGTGCGAGTTTTTTTTAAATATTTTATTATAAGGTGACAAACAAGCAGACGGCCCGCCTGATGTAAAGCAGTCACTGCCGCCTATGGACATCTGCAACACCCACGGTATTGCAAACGCGCTGGAGCCCTATTGATATTTCTCTTGACTTTACCTATATTGTAGCCCTGTGGGAAGACATCCAGCGGGAGCTCATTCCAGGAGTTACCAGTATTTTATATGGAGAGAACCAGCTAGGCTAGTTTAGACTGCAATTTGGATTAACCGATTAAAATCCGCACTGCCGTTTATTTAAATACAAAATCGAAGGTACAAATTAATATTTTTTATACGTTTTCATGAAAATGGCAGGCTGTTTTCCAATACTTGTAACTTTCATATTTATTGTGAAAATAATGTTTCTAAATACAAAGGAATATTGATTTAATGTTCTGTTTATTCTATGTATGTATACATTAGCGAGTTGAGGTGGATGCTCACGTTTGAGGCGCGAAATTCAAATTATTTGGTGTTTTTTGCCCATTATAGCTCATCAAAACATCTTCAGATAGCGAAAATTGATTTCGCGAGAACTAGGAGACTTAACACACATGTTTTAATTGATAGTATCTCATAAATATCATCAGTTTAGCTACGATACCCCTAAACAAAAAAAAAACACTGTAAAAATGTGTTTCTGGGGATCGTAGCTAAACTGATGATATTTATGAGATACTATCAATTAAAACATGTGTGTTAAGTCTCCTAGTTCTCGCGAAAGTAACTTTCGCTATCTGAAGAAGTGTTGATGAGCTGTAATGGGCAAAAAACACCAAATAATTTGAATTTCGCGCCTCAAACGTGAGCATCCACCTTAAGGAACTACTAGTAGAACGCCTGCAACTTCGTCCGCTTTGTTTCACAATCAATAAGTAAAGTTCTAAGTAAGATACTTCAAATATGATTGTGAAAAATTATTGTGAAACAAAGCCTTGATTTCCTGATTGATTTATTTACATTTTAAATAACTTAAACAGTACTATTGTAATCATCGAATTGAAATTTGTACAGCTCGATGTGTGTATGTTTCAGAGCATGTTGTCTGCGCAAACAACAGACGCAGCCATCATGCTCTACCAGTCCATATATGGGCTGGTTCAATGACTTAGGAGAGAGACCAATGGAACTGACATAGTTGTCAATCGAAAAAAGTTCCGAAAAAAATAGATAAAAAAAAAAGATTGATATTACCTTGGCTCGGTATAATTTTAGAAAAAATACGAGCGTGGTCGCCTTCGCTGCTCATGAAGAAGAACCTCTAAATGATCAACGAAAAGTCAGCAGGAGAATAGTAAAGCACGTGGTGTATAGTCGTAATTTTTCTAAAATACTATCTTACTTGTTGTAACTCTTGTAACGTCTATATTCCCACGATAGTGCACACACTTTGAAAAGAGGCCCATTGAAGCTCTGCCTTCCCTAACAAAGAAAAAAGCTTGTGTCTTTATACTATACTATTTGTTTGGAAGAATCACAAAACATCACATTTACGACAGCACTATACGACAGGTAAAGACACTCCCTTCGTAAATTACCTACGTACCATGCAAAAAAATCCTAGAACGTAAACATGTTTATGATGTTACATAGAGGTAGGTACCTACGTGGCAGACAGGTATAGGTACAGCAAGGTCTTCCGTCGTCGATCCTATGAATAATTCATAGTACTGCTGACGCAGAGATAGGATTACAGATGTGCGGGATATAGCCTGACAACCCTAATAAAGATTAGTGTGGGTCGTACTACGTGTAGTATTCTACCATGGACCATCAGAGGTTATAGCCTTTTTGAGGCCTTCACTCAAAATATTATATAGAACTGCGCAATACATAAAAGTAATTAATTTTTAAAAAATAAAAAAACCCTCAACGCAATGAAACAGCTGAACCAATTTTGATCAAACATAGCTAAGAACACTCCCGACAAATTCAACTATCAAACAAAAAGGGTATCTATAATACAGAAATACATTTATTTACAGAAAGAATAATACAAGGTATGTACAAAATACATATGAAACCAGTTGTGCTACCTGAAGACCGCTGCTAGCGATCTAAAGGTAGCTCAACTGATCCAAATCACTACCAGACGGAAGCGTCCCTAAGATGCTGGCTGCATTGCCACGCTGAATAGCAATACTAATGCGTTGAGCCAGATAAGAGCCTGCTCTCGAATCACGCGTCGCTTCGACCAGATGCCCTGAAAGAATTTTGAAAAAAAAACAAAAACAAAATCGAAATCGGTTCATCCGTTCGGGAGCTACGAGGCGACAGACAGACACAAACACACACACATACACACAGACACGTCAAACTTATAACAACCCGTCGTTTTTGCGTCAGGGGTTAAAAATGATTCCCCTATATATTTTATACAACACTAAAAAAACACTCATTTTTATATGATGCACCTGGGCCCACGTTAAGTTTCCCCCTTATTATATACAGGACGGGAATAATTTATAAGTCTTTGAGCAAGTAAGGTGGGGTATTCTACGAAATTCCTTATCATAGATTAGTACAATACAATATTCAAATAAAAATATGCAAGGCTACTAAATTATAATTCCGAGGAATCACTTTACCAGAAACATTATAGAACAATATTTTCTTGATAGAAAAAAACCTTTAGTTAGGTACCTCTAAGTTTTGGCTAGATTCGATTGTTTATTCAATTAAAATGGTGCATATTATTAAAATTATATAAATAAAATCAATACAATAAAGCCGAGGGTTTACTATAGAGGTTTTATAAGGTTATTTATATTTTACGAGATATTAAATAACAACCAGCTTTTTTGAGCCGAAAGTCGTTTTTTATAAGCTTTATTCTTGCAATGTATGTCCGGGTGGAATATGTTTGTCCGGGTGGAATCTTGCAACTGAATTTTAAAGCAGTAATCCTCAACCGATTGCGCTGAAATTTGGCATACCTGTCAAGTTCCGATGACAATACAATATGATGGTTGTCACCATCATATTGTATTGTCATAGCTGATCTGATGATGGAGACGGATGGTGGACAACGGAAATCGTCGATGGATAATAATAGGTTGGCCGTGTTTGGGCTCAGTTTGATCTGCACACGGTAACGATCACTAATTTAAAAAAAACTTTTATTTAAAAATATATCTTTCACAAAAAAATAATTTTGTATGAAGATTTCTGCCTGGTTTTGGCGCAGCCTTAACTAGAGTATTGAGTGGGTATCTATGTTTGAGGGAGTATGTTCAACGATAACTTTTGAACCGTTATTCCAAAGTCCATTAAGGCCAGGATTCTCGAAAACAACCTCTTTTTGATTCAACTTTAAACCATCAAATATGATTTGTTTTAATCGGATAAAAATATATGTTGTAGTCTGAAAACCATTCTAGATTATTCTACGGTTCAAAACACGATACGTACAATTTCACTCGATCAAAAAAAAATAAGAAAACACTTAAATCTTAATCGTTTTTTGAGTTGTACTTAAAGAATATCAGACTCATACTCACAAAAATTCGTCAAAAAATAGGAAATGAGTATATCTAGATTATTCTACGCTTAGTTTTTCTCAAAAGGTTTTTTTTTGTTGTAATGAGCTATTATATAACAATGCGGCCCGCGCGCCTCGACTCAGTAGCCCGCCGGGCGTCTCCGAGGTAGGACCTGTGTCGTTTTTTGCTGGCTCGCTACCTTCCCCCGCTAATCGATCGGAACACCTATCCGTTAGATTACCAATTGTTTTCATGTATTGTTTTTAGGTAGTGCTTTGTGTAATAGGGAAAAAATGGGGAATAAAAACAGAAAATATAAAAAAAAACCCATAAAAGAACTCCGGAAGATTTTAAAAGAAAGAAGGTGAGTTCCATTTTACCTGTTTGTAATTAGTTAGTTACAAATCTCATTTAGTTAGTAATCCTCATTTATCAATTGGTAGGTAATTACACCTATCTGCTTGAAATCTATAGTACCTACCTATATACTGTGACGAAAGCAAGTTGGCATAATACTGGTCTGTCGTAGCGTCGTGTCGTATGTAACTACGACGGTAGAACGATCGTACCTACTTGCACGTCATAGGTATCGGTAATATTAGTACTGCACATTGATTCCTAGGGAATTCCTAGATTCCTATTCCTAAATGTAGCTAACATTTAGTAGTTAGGTACTTACCAACTACCAACTGCTTTCGCACGGGTAGCTAGGTGCATTAGCTGCAGTCAGGAACAGTACCTAGGTTACAGAAGCTAGTAGGTAAGTACCATCTACCTACCTACTACTTTTGCGTAGACAGCTAGGTGCATTATCTGTAGTCGGGAACAGTACATAGGTAACAGAAGCTAGTAGGTAAGTACCATCTACCTACCTACTACTTTTGCGTAGACAGCTAGGTGCATTAGCTGTAGTCGGGAACAGTACATAGGTAACAGAAGCTAGTAGGTAAGTACCATCTACCTACCTACTACTTTTGCGTAGACAGCTAGGTGCATTAGCTGTAGTCGGGAACAGTACATAGGTAACAGAAGCTAGTAGGTAAGTACAATCTACCTACCTACTACTTTTGCGTAGACAGCTAGGTGCATTAGCTGTAGTCAGGAACAGTATATAGGTAACAGAAGCTAGTAGGTAAGTACCATCTACCTACCTACTACTTTAGCGTAAACAGCTAGGTGCATTAGCTGTAGTCGGGAACAGTACATAGGTAACAGAAGCTAGTAGGTAAGTACAATCTACCTACCTACTACTTTTGCGTAGACAGCTAGGTGCATTAGCTGTAGTCAGGAACAGTATATAGGTAACAGAAGCTAGTAGGTAAGTACCATCTACCTACCTACTACTTTTGCGTAGACAGCTAGGTGCATTAGCTATAGTCAGGAACAGTACATAGGTAACAGAAGCTAGTAGGTAAGTACCATCTACCTACCTAATACTTTTGCGTAAACAGCTAGGTGCATTAGCTGTAGTCAGGAACAGTACATAGGTAACAGAAGCTAGTAGGTAAGTACCATCTACCTACCTACTACTTTTGCGTAGACAGCTAGGTGCATTAGCTGTAGTCGGGAACAGTACATAGGTAACAGAAGCTAGTAGGTAAGTACCATCTACCTACCTACTACTTTTGCGTAGACAGCTAGGTGCATTAGCTGTAGTCGGGAACAGTACATAGGTAACAGAAGCTAGTAGGTAAGTACAATCTACCTACCTACCTACTACTTTTGCGTAAACAGCTAGGTGCATTAGCTGTAGTCGGGAACAGTACATAGGTAACAGAAGCTAGTATGTAAGTATAATCTACCTACCTACTACTTTTGCGTAGACAGCTAGGTGCATTAGCTGTAGTCAGGAACAGTATATAGGTAACAGAAGCTAGTAGGTAAGTACCATCTACCTACCTACTACTTTTGCGTAGACAGCTAGGTGCATTAGCTGTAGTCGGGAACAGTACATAGGTAACAGAAGCTAGTAGGTAAGTACAATCTACCTACCTACTACTTTTGCGTAGACAGCTAGGTGCATTAGCTGTAGTCAGGAACAGTATATAGGTAACAGAAGCTAGTAGGTAAGTACCATCTACCTACCTACTACTTTAGCGTAAACAGCTAGGTGCATTAGCTGTAGTCGGGAACAGTACATAGGTAACAGAAGCTAGTAGGTAAGTACAATCTACCTACCTACCTACTACTTTTGCGTAAACAGCTAGGTGCATTAGCTGTAGTCGGGAACAGTACATAGGTAACAGAAGCTAGTAGGTAAGTATAATCTACCTACCTACTACTTTTGCGTAGACAGCTAGGTGCATTAGCTGTAGTCAGGAACAGTATATAGGTAACAGAAGCTAGTAGGTAAGTACCATCTACCTACCTACTACTTTTGCGTAGACAGCTAGGTGCATTAGCTATAGTCGGGAACAGTACATAGGTAACAGAAGCTAGTAGGTAAGTACAATCTACCTACCTACTACTTTTGCGTAGACAGCTAGGTGCATTAGCTGTAGTCGGGAACAGTACATAGGTAACCGAAGCTAGTAGGTAAGTACCATCTACCATCTAGAAAGATAATTTTTACTATGTTACTTTTTTTTTTGCAGTTCATCGATACCAAGATCTAAAGGCAAATTTACAAAAAAATGCACAAGTGGACAGTAAGTACATAACCTGCGATTTTTAGAGAATAGGATTTGCTTCACGCTCCAGTGCAATGCTACGTGAGTGACAGATATAATATGTACTGCGTCATTTACAGTCTCATTCAAAGTTGCAGGCTATATGTTTTAGCTTTCGGCATCAAAAAAGGAGGAGGTTGTAATTTGGTTCACAATTGGCGTAGTTATCGCGTGCATAAAATAACATACACTCGAAACGAGAACCGCGTCACGTTTGTGACTTTATAGACCTTAGTATTAGTATATAATTGCTCAAATTTTGTTCGGTTGCGGCTTTTCAAACAGTGATTGATATTTCAGATACTCTGTAGTAACGGCAAGCACCAGTGGAGAAAGAGCTGGCGAATGTGGCTTATCTATTGCTACACTAGATCCTGTTGACTTGCAAATGGCTAGGACTGATGAGTAAGTTTAGTATATATCTAGTAACATGCATAACACGAAATACACTGGAAATGAGAAATGCGTCACGTTTGTGACTTTATAGATCTTAGTATATAATAGCTCAAATTTTATTCGGTTGGGGCTTTTCAAGCAGTGATTGATATTTCAGATACTCTGTAGTAACGGCAAGCACCAGTGGAGAAGGAGCTGGCGAATGTGGTTTATCTTTTGCAACACTGGATCCTGCTGATTTGCAAATGGCTGGGACTGATGAGTAAGTTTAGTTCATTTTAGTACCTATTATGGTAGTGTAGTACAATTGTACAAATTTTATAATTATATTAATTTTGAAATGTCATAAGAAAAACTGTTTCAGGATTTCAGGCCAAAGTAACTCCTTTTATTGTTTCAGTGACAGTGATGATTCATTTGAATTGATTACCGAAGTAAAAAACAAGGAAGATGACTTTCAACCTGTTTCAGGACGGAGAATCGTAGACATAAATTTTTTTATGCGAGAATTACAAGAAAAAGCCCTTCACAGTAATTTATTCGATTGCAAAACCAGTCACTTTCGCTTAATTGGCGAAAAAAGAGTAGGGCTAACTTCTGTTTTTAAATTTCAATGCGATATGTGTCAAGAAATATGTCTAATCTATTCTGAAGACACTAAGAATACGCAACGAATAAATTTAAACATAGCTGCAACTACTGGCATAATTGCTTCTGGCATTGGATTGGCATAATTTGAAGAACTGTGCTCTTCCATGGATGTTCCGGTATTTTCTCCAAACTACTACAGCAAATTACAAAATGAAGTCTATGAAAAATGGGAACAAACTGCAAGAATATCTATGGAGGCCGCTGCTAAAAAAGAAAGAGATATGGCTATCACAGAAGGCCGAATCAAAGATGGTTACCCTGTAATTGATGTTTTCGTAGATGGCTCGTGGTGTGCGAGATCGTACGGCACTAATTACAAAGCTCCTTCCGGTACTGCGGCAATAATTGGAAGGAAAACTAAAGAGGTACTTTATATTGGAGTCAAAAATAAATATTGTTTGGTGTGTGCCAGAGCAAAAAATAAAAATATTACTCCAAACGAACATTCTTGTTTCAAAAACTTTGAGGGCTCTTCGAGTTCAATGGAAACCGCGATTATATTAGAAGGGTTCAAATCTTCAGTTTCAACGTACGGTCTCATATACAACAGAATGATAGGGGATGGTGATGCGTCGACATATGCAAAAATCCTCAATGCAAAACCATATGAAGCTCAAAATGTGACCGTAGAGAAAATTGAGTGTCGCAACCATATATTGCGTAATTTCTGTAAAAAATTGCGTGGGATGACATCAGAAACCAAATATTTGCTGCAATATCGAAAAACGCTTACTAACGTGAAAATATTGACAATGAGGAAAGCTATTGTGAAATGCATAAAACATCACAAAGCTTCTGAGAACCCTAGAAATGTTGCCATATCGGTTCTACACAATGACATTATAAACTCAATGCCACACGCTTACGGCGATCACAAAATGTGCCAGAGCTACTACTGTGATAAAAAATACAATGACCAAGAGGAACTAAAAAAGATACAAAACTCAACATTTGCATTTCGAATCAATGCAATTGTTTCAAGTGTAGCAGCGAAATCACGAAGTTTAATTGAAGATGTGGATACCAATACTGTGGAATGTTTTAATAGCGTTATAGCTAAATTTATTGGAGGGAAAAGGACAAATTTTGCACAAAAACGAGGCTACCAAAGTAGGTGCTCAGCAGCAGTAGTCTCATTCAACACAAAATCTGCTATTTCAACCATCCAAAAAGAAATCACAGGCAAAAATCCAGGTGGAAAAATTGAACAAATGGAAAAAAAAAGAGCAGTAAAACGGAAGTATTTTGTAGAACACCAAGTGAAGAAAAAAAGAGCATTGAAAGAGACAAACAAAAAACAACACGACTATGGCACTGCCAGTTCTGCCCCAGATATGACACACGAAGAACTACAAATGGCGCAAGAAGAGTTTATAAAAAATTTAAAAACACTTACCGCAGACAAAAAGGCAATAGAGCGAGCAACTATATTACAAAGGGAAAGTAGTGAGTGGTTGGAGATACGACAAAAACTAATAACAGCATCAAACTTTGGCCCAATATGCAAACGAAAATCGTCATCGAATACAGCAAATTTGGTGAAAAATATATTGTATAAGAAAAATTTGGCTCATGTGACCTCAATTGCTCATGGAATTGAGAACGAAAAACAGGCGCTGTTGCAATTGCAGCGACAGGAGAATGTCGAGATCTTGCCCTGCGGATTATTTATTGACCCCATACATCCATTTATTGGGGCCACTCCTGACGGGTTGATAGATGATGACATGATAGTGGAAATTAAGTGTCCTATCACAGCTTCCAAAAAAGGAATGTCGAAAGCAATTGAAGAAAATAAAATTCAAATTTTAAAATATAACAAAAATACGAAGACCTGTACCATAAATAAAAAGAGCAATTGGTACTACCAAATACAAGGCCAACTACATGTTACAGGACGGCGGGTATGCGTTCTTGGAATCTGGGCAGGTGAGAATGAGCCTTTATACACAGAACGCATTGAAAAAGATGATATTTTCTGGGTAACAAATATGGAGCCAAAGCTGTTACAATTTTACCTCAAATGTTTACTGCCTGAAATCGTTGATAGTAGGTATGAACGTGGCATGCCAATCAGAAATCTTTCATTGCAAGACAAGGAAAATGAGCAGCCTGATAAGTCCGCATCCAATACAAACACTCTGCCGCAACCAGATTTACAGCAACCAGATTTGCAGCAACCAGGCCCAAGCACGCGCGTGATTCAAATTAGTGAGTTTTAATTTTTTGTGCTAGCCGTTGTATTTTCGGGCTGTGAGTGAATAAATGTTTCTAATATTACTGTTTTTCACCTTTATGTTGACGCTTCGAGACGTTCAGAAGCCTTTTCATCATGAGCACCACCCGCATTCATTCGCATACATAGTTCTGATCCCATACTAGAATTCCCTGTGTTCGAGTTCTGAAGGGCCAACAATACATCCATGCAGACATAAAAACATACATAGATGCCAAACTCACTACCCTTCCTACTAGCTTCTGTTACCTATGTACTGTTCCAGACTACAGCTAATGCACCTAGCTGTTTACGCTAAAGTAGTAGGTAGGTAGATGGTACTTACCTGCTCGCTTCTGTAACTTATGTACTGTTCCAGACTAGAGCTAATGCACCTAGCTGTTTACGCTAAAGTAGTAGGTAGGTAGATTGTACTTACCTACTAGCTTCTGTTACCTATGTACTGTTCCAGACTACAGCTAATGCACCTAGCTGTTTACGCAAAAGTATTAGGTAGGTAGATGGTACTTACCTACTAGCTTCTGTAACCTATGTACTGTTCCAGACTACAGCTAATGCACCTAGCTGTTTACGCTAAAGTAGTAGGTAGGTAGATGGTACTTACCTGCTCGCTTCTGTAACTTATGTACTGTTCCAGACTAGAGCTAATGCACCTAGCTGTTTACGCTAAAGTAGTAGGTAGGTAGATGGTACTTACCTGCTCGCTTCTGTAACTTATGTACTGTTCCAGACTAGAGCTAATGCACCTAGCTCTTTACGCTAAAGTAGTAGGTAGGTAGATTGTACTTACCTACTAGCTTCTGTTACCTATGTACTGTTCCAGACTACAGCTAATGCACCTAGCTGTTTACGCTAAAGTAGTAGGTAGGTAGATGGTACTTACCTGCTCGCTTCTGTAACTTATGTACTGTTCCAGACTAGAGCTAATGCACCTAGCTGTTTACGCTAAAGTAGTAGGTAGGTAGATTGTACTTACCTACTAGCTTCTGTTACCTATGTACTGTTCCAGACTACAGCTAATGCACCTAGCTGTTTACGCAAAAGTATTAGGTAGGTAGATGGTACTTACCTACTAGCTTCTGTAACCTAGGTACTGTTCCCGACTACAGCTAATGCACCTAGCTGTCTACGCTAAAGTAGTAGGTAGGTAGATGGTACTTACCTACTAGCTTCTGTTACCTATGTACTGTTCCAGACTACAGCTAATGCAAGCTGTCTACGCAAAAGTAGTAGGTAGGTACTTACCTACTAGCTTCTGTTAGGTACCTATGTACTGTTGCAGACTTCAGCTAATGCACCTACCTACCTGCGCGAAAGCAATAGGAAGGTAGATGGTACTTACCTACTAGCTTCTGTTACCTATGTACCATTCCCGACTACAACTAATGCACCTACCTGTCTACGCAAAAGTGTAGGTAGTTACCTACCACACCTGGCTACTGTTCTTGACTACTTCACTTAGTTACTGCGTTCGCTCCTCGTATCATCGACGATATCGTCGTAGTCTTTATCGTCCAATGTGAAAGCGCCCATTCAAAGTAGTAGGTAGGTAACTTTCTTCGAAATCGCAACACTAATAATTACCGATACACAAAAATAAATAACGAATTTTGTACAACAAACTAAATTATAGCGTTACTACTGTTGCAATATATACTGTGACGCACAAAATATGCACAATAGGGTCAGAGAGTTCATTTGAACTGCGAGTCCGCGCGACTCGCCTCGCGGGGAGGGAAGTAGCACTAAATGCCTACTGCTCCCGGATAAGAAAGCCTTAAATTTGGTAGTGCGTTAGTGATATACCAATGCGGTAAGCGATTCGTAGAGCTAGACGAGTTCCCACTTTGTGACTAAGCACTTGTAGTAAGGCAGCTTTCCTGCTACGAACCGCTACGATATGGCTACGTTTTATCTGTCATGCTACGAGGCTCTACACGGTGTGGCAATATAGTGGGCTTTTAGGGATTTGTCTTTTCTTTTGTGTTTCGTTTTTTTTCTGTAACTAGTGATAATGAATAAAATGAAAATGTCAAATAAAATGTAAATAAATAAATCGCTAAAAAAAAATTGGTTGAATGAAAATTCCCATCAGGAATACTTCCCTTAACGTAATATACCCCAAATTTGTAGATTATTATTACATTATTACCTTTCCAAAAAGAAGATCTCAAAGCCTACTTTGTTTTTTTTCTGACAAGTAAGTTTTGATTTAGTAAGATAAAATCTACCAGACCAGAGCGTTAAAAGCATTGCCCTTGGGTAGACAATTGACGAGAAATTAAAATTTGAATGTGTTTTTAGGGTTCCGTAGCCAAATGACAAAAACGGAACCCTTATGGATTCGTTATGTCTGTCTGTCTGTCTGTCCGTGTATGTCACAGCCACTTTTTTCCGAAACTATATGAGCAATGCTGTTGAAACTTGGTAAGTAGATGTATTCTGTAAACAGCATTAAGATTTTCACACAAAAATAAAAAAAATAAAAATTTTTTTTGGGTTCCCCATACTTAGAACTGAAACTCATTTATTTCTTCATCAATCCCATACTTGTGGGTTATTATGGATAGGTCTTCAAAAATGATATTGAGGTTTCTATTTTTTTTTTTTTCTATACTGAATAGTTTGTTCGAGAGACACTTCCAAAGTGGTAAAAGGTGTGTCCATCGTAACTTCTAAAATAAGCGAATGATAAAACTAAAAAATATATAATATGATGTACATTACCATGTAAACTTCCACGGAAAATTGTTTTAATCGAGATCTAGTAAGTAGTTTTTTTGAATACGTCATAAATCGTAAACCGTCCAAGAACTTTATATTATGTTACTTGCTGCTACGGAACCCTTCATGGGCGAGTCCGACTCGCACTTGGCCGCTTTTTTTCTCATTATAACTAATCAACACTTGTTTGACGACACACTGTATTAAACGTGTATTGGAACGCATATAAATATGCGAGTAATGGAACGTGGTACAGACGTTGTGAAATGAGTCAAACACCTATAGGATAGGGAACAGCAGCATCATGGTACAGACGTTTGTAATACAAACAGAATGACTTGAGACATATGTGAGAGCATTCGGTTGAAGGAAGTCCGTCATAAAAGACACTGTAAAACATTATAACATAATACAATAAAGAAGAGTATCCCCGAACAATCTTTTAATTTAACAACGAATACTACATGGCGCAGCCGAACTAAAGAATCTACGATAAATAAGAAACAAAAAGTACATGACAAACGAAGAAAAAGAAACAAGCATGTCTGGCGTGGAGTATCGCATGCCGACACCACTCAATTTGGATAACATTGATGAATTGTATCCTCAATGGAAGCGTTTCCAGTCAAGCTTCAAGATTTTCATCGTTGCATCGGGCCTTAATGAGGTAACGGAAACCAGAAAAGCCGCAATTTTCCTGAACTGCATTGGACAGCCTGCACAGGAATTGTATCATAACATTTTGATAACCAGCGAAAATGAGAAAAAACTTGAAGAAGTAATTGATATTTTTGAAGATTATTTCAAGCCAAAAAGTAATGAAATCATCAATACTTTCCATTTCAACCAAAGAGTTCAAGAAGATGGAGAAAATTTTGACACGTTTTACACGGAGCTGCGAAAAGTTGCACAAAATTGCAATTTTGAAAGCTTTTTGGAGAGAATGCTAAGAGACAGAATTATCCATGGAATAAGAGATAGAAGCGTCCAGCAGAAGTTACTTGGCAAGAAAAATTTGACTTTGGAGCAGGCGGTGGGAATTTGCAGAACTTCAGAACTATCCAAGGAGCATGTCAAAGCCATCAGCAAGCAGCAGCCTCCGGCCCATGAAGTGGATGCAGTCCAGATCCTTCAACGGGCTCAACAAGAAACACCAAAAGCTAAGTATAATAAATATAACCAACTAAATAGTGGCACCACATACTTATGTAAAAAATGTAATAAACGGCATGAGCCTAGAAAATGTCCAGCTTTTGGTAAAATTTGTACAATGTGTAAGAAAATTAATCATTTCGCTGTAGGGTGTAAATCTAGGAACAAGGTGCATTCTCTAATTGCTGATGAGAATTGTGATAATGAAAGCCCGGTGGATTTATGACTCGTACGAGTTTGCAACTCGATTGAAAGTAACAAGGAGTGGACAGAAACTTTGATGGTTGAATCAAAAAGTATAACATTCAAATGTGATTCGGGGGCACAAATTAATGTGTTATCATTAAAAGATCTTAAAAGACTTGTCGATGATGAAAATCCTCAGTGGTCTGAGACAAAAGTAATATTAGAAGTTTTTGGGGGAACTCAACTACATCCTATTGGTAAAAGGGAATTAATAATAAAAAAGAACAATGAAACATTTAAGACTGAGTTCATTATAGTTAAAAAAAATGTAAGACCGATTCTAGGCTTACCTTCATTAATAGAACTTAATTTGTTAAACATTGGTATCAAGAAAAATAGCATCAACACCATTAACACAAAATATAATAAGAAATTATGGATAGATAAATATTATAATCTTTTTCAGGGTGTGGGCTGTTTTGAGAAACCGTTGGAACTGCACATCCAGCCAGGAGCGGATCCGGTTGTTAGACCACCCCGACGCATCCCTAATGCGTTATTAACACGGTTATGCGATAAGCTGAAGTCATTGGAAAATAGACATATTATATCCAAGGTCGAACACCCTAAGAGCTTTGTAAGTAATCTTGTAGTAATAGAAAAAAAAGATGGTTCCCTGAGAATTTGTCTGGATCCTAAAGACCTAAATAATGTACTGATAAGGGAATATCACTTGATTCCTACACTTGAAGAAATTGTACCTAAAATTACGAATAAAAAATATTTCTCAGTTTTGGACTTGTCCGAAGGATTCTATAACATAAAATTAGATGAAAAATCCAGTGAACTATGTACTTTTAATAGTCCTTTTGGCTGTTTTAAATTTGAAAAGTTACCCTTCGGAATTTCAGTAGCTCCTGAAATTTTCCAAAAGTACAATGAGAATGCTTTTGGTGACATTCCAGGTGTCATCATCTATTGTGACGATTTATTGATTTGTGCTGAGACTGAAACTGAACATGATGCAATATTAACAAAAGTGTTTCAACGAGCCAAAATATGTAATGTTCGCTTTAATAAAAATAAATTTCAATACAAATTAAAGCAGGTAAAATATTTTGGTCATATTTTTTCTGCTAATGGGATGAAAATAGATCCAGACAGAGTTAAGGCCATCCTAAATATTAAAAGCCCTAATAACAAAAAAGAATTACAAATATTTCTCGGAATGATCAATTATTTGAGACAGTTTGTACCTAATCTTGCTAATATTGCATCACCTTTACATTTATTATTAAAGAAAAATGTTGATTGGTTATGGACAATTGTACATGAAACAGCTTTTAGTGATATCAAGGAAAAAATAAGTGAATCTCCAGTGTTACAGAACTTTAATCCAGGTTTACCAATTGTCATCCAATGTGATGCTTCCAAAGATGGACTGGGCTGTTGTTTATTGCAAAATGGCAAACCTGTAAGCTTTGCATCGAGAAGTCTAACCACATCTGAACAGAATTTCTCACAAATTGAAAAAGAGCTTTTAAGTGTTGTCTGGTCGACTAGGAAATTTCATTATTACATATATGGACAGAAGTGTACAGTACTTAATGATCATAAACCATTAGAATCTCTACTTAAAAAGCCCGTACACGAGGAACCATCGCCTAGATTGCAAAGATTAAAATTGAAATTGTTAAAATATGATTTAGAATTTAAATATTTACAAGGCAAACTTATGTTCATTGCAGACTTATTGTCTCGATCATATCTTGAATGCAAAGATACTGATGACTCGTATATGTATGAAGTAATTCATTGCATTGGACAGGCAAAATACTTGCAATGTACCGATAAAACTAAACAGAAACTGATTTCAGAAACCTGTAAGGACATAGAACTTAAACAACTTATAGAGTTTACTAACAAAGGTTGGCCAAATAATATAAAACACATTCCTGATGATATGCAACATTATAATAAATTTAGATCGGATATATCAGTTGATGAGAACTTAATATTTTTACGTGAAAAGCTTGTAATCCCTAAAACTATGAGACTAGAAATTCTAATGAAAATGCATGAAGGACATCTTGGTATGAGTAAAATGAAAAACTTGGCAAGAGAATTGTATTATTGGCCTAAAATGGGTGAGCACATTGAACAGTTTGTTAGAAAATGTTTTGTTTGTCAAACTCACCAAAATAAAAATATAAAGGAACCCTTGTTATCACATGAAATCCCTGAGCTACCATTTCTAAAGCTAGGAATTGATATTATGGATTTCAAAAATAAAAGTTACTTGGTCATTTATGACTACTTTTCAAAGTGGCTTGATATAAAATCAATCTCTAGTAAAAGTGCAAAATGCATTAATAATGCATTAATTGATATCTTTTGTAATCACGGATCTCCTAATGAGATTGTGTCTGACCACGTTCCATTTGACTCTAAAGAGTGCAAGGATTTTGCTATAGAGTGGGGATTTAAGTTTACCTATACCAGCCCTAGGTACTCACAGTCAAATGGAATGGCGGAAAGAGCAGTGCAAATTGCTAAGAAAATGAAAAAAAAATGTCATGATGATAAAACTGATCTTAGAATAGCCTTATAACAATATAGAAATTCATCTGTATGCGGTACCAAATTTTCACCAGCACAGTTGGCCATGAATAGAAATCTAAAAGCTAAATTACCTGTCTGTTTTAAGTATTTAGAACCAAAGATAAATGCAAATGTAAAAACGGAATTCAGTAAGAGCCAGCACCGAAATATTAGTTATTATAATTCATCTACTAAACCTAAAAAGGATTTTTATATAGGTCAGAATATTATGTTTTTAAAAGATCCAAATATCAATAAATGGTTGTCTGGTACTGTAGAAAAGCGAAATGGATTAAGATCTTATAATATTATAGATACTAATAATGGTACAAGGTATACCAGAACATCTTATCATGTTCGTCCTGGATAGTTTGTCTAATTTCTAATACTCAATGTTGGATGGGTGTGCAGTTGGAATGGTGTAAATAAAACAACATGATGTAGGTATACTTTTCATTAATGTATTTTGAAAATATTATGAACTTAAACATACAATAAAATGTAAGGTTATAGTGTTACCACCTTTGTGGGTTGTTAACGCAGTAGTTTATTTAGAAACTTTTTTTTTTTTTTTTGTAAACGATAAAGTAAAGTTAGTAATTTAAGTTTTGTTAATTTTTGTAAAAGGGGAAAGATGTATTAAACGTGTATTGGAACGCATATAAATATGCGAGTAATGGAACGTGGTACAGACGTTGTGAAATGAGTCAAACACCTATAGGATAGGGAACAGCAGCATCATGGTACAGACGTTTGTAATACAAACAGAATGACTTGAGACATATGTGAGAGCATTCGGTTGAAGGAAGTCCGTCATAAAAGACACTGTAAAACATTATAACATAATACAATAAAGAAGAGTTTCCCCGAACAATCTTTTAATTTAACAACGAATACTACAACAAATGTTTTGATTAATGGTGTCTCACCGTACTATGTCTGGCCTGAGAATTCACCCCTCCGTCTCCGTCCCGTGGGTGTCATAAAAACCGACTAAGGGGTTACCCAGAATTGTAAGTAAGATTCGATGGTATAAGATTTTTCCTGGCTACTAACTTATGTATTATTACTGGAAGAAAGTATTAACAGAGTCAGTCGTGGTAAGCAATGGCGGCAATGTGCTCACTACTTATCACGTCTATTTCCCACGATGGTGGCAAACTAGCTTACGGCCCACCCGATGTAAAGTGGTCACCGTCGCTTATAGACACCGGCAACACCCAGGGTATTGTCGATGCGCTGCCTACCCTGAAGGAATTTATGAACATTTTTCTTGAAGCGACACATGTCGTAACCAAGCGGGAAAACCTCAGATGGAAGCTCATTCCATAGTTTATAGGTATGGGGAAGAAATGATCTCAAGAAACGAGTCGTACGAGAAACCCAGGGATCTATTGATGTGTGGATGAGCTTTGTCACGGTGCCGGGAAGAGCGATGGTAAAATCTCGATGCGGGGATGAGATCGAAAAGCTCGTCAGAGCATTCCCCGTTGTACAGGCGGTAGATCACGCAAAGCGATCCCATGACTCTGCGCTTATGATGCTCCATGTTGTTTTGAAAAGAAAAGTTTTAATTTTATCGTAGGGCATGAATTGTATTTCTCTACAGCTGTCTATTTTTTTTTTTTTTTTTTTTTATACTACTTAATGACGGAACAAGCAGATGGCCCACCTGATGTTAAGCGGTAACCTCTGCCTATGAACAGTGCATTACCTCATAGGTCAGGTCCACCTAGGACGCACCCTATGTGGCATTGCAATGCGCCCGCCACCCTGAGACATAAAGATGAAAAGTCTCATGTGCCTGTAATGTCACCGGCACCCTTACCCTTCCAACCGGAACACAGCAATGCGAGACTACTGCTTTGCGGCAGAAATAAGTAATTTAGGTATTTTAACAACACATGTAGCATTCCTAGCTAAACTTAGCACTCAACAAACAGCGATTCAATAAAAAACTTAGTCAAGACTACTGCCGATCCCCGATAGCTGCTATTTCAGGTCAAATGGGAGGTTGAATGTCATTCATTGAATATAAATATTACTCATAGATTATGCCTATTCCTGTTGGGGACTGATAAAGCCTCTTATATTTTTTGGGCCGTTTTCTTGGTATTTACGCCGATGAAAATACTTAGATATAGATATTTTATTCGATGACAGAAATTTTATCCACTCGGAAGTGCTCCCGCTCTGTGTTAATAGGTATACAAGCAGCGCCCCGCGGTTTCACCCGCGTAAGTCTTGATCCCGTGGGAATATCGGGATAAAAATGTGCCTATGTGTTATTCCGGGAGTCCAGTTATCTCCATTCCAAATTTCATCCAAATCCATCCAGTTTTTACGTGAAAGAGTAACAAACATCCATCCATCCATACTTACAAACTTTCGCGTTTATAATATTAGTAGGAAGAATTTTTCAATACAGTAGCACAAAATACATTACTTTGTGACAGTAGCTCGGAAAGTGTAACTTACAAGGCCAGTAAACATAGCTTGAAAGTGTGTGTGTGTGCCGTGACCGTGCGTCAACCGAGGTCCGTGCTGAAAATCAGCGTTGCAGTTCACCGCAGCAGTATGCTGAGCACGGACCTGTTTTGACGGCACTAAACACACAGCAACTAATATTTTTTGTCGGTGTAACTATTGTATTGTTTATCCAGGCTGTGTGTATTTGCTGTTCAAAATAATTAATTTATATTATATTCTATTCTCAGTAAGACTCGCTTATAGCATTATTTGTTTGCAAACCTTTGTGGTTTTTAAAGTGCTATATATATGTTAGATGTTGTAACAGTAAGTTTAAATGATAAATAAATTAAAAAAAAAAAAAAAAAAAAGTAAACTCTGTTGTAAACTCGTGACGATATTGAACCCTCGCCAGTTTGCAATAAACTATTTACGACCCTTGTATCATAACGTGCAAGCTTTTATTTCACCTGTCCCAGTTTCTGTAATCAAATGTTAAAAGTCAAATTTGACCCTTTTCCCGTTCATTTTGATCAGCTCACTGTTCCGATCACTAATTGAAAAAAGGTATTTTTCAACAAAAACTTTTTATGTCTGATGCTTACCACATAACGGCTAAACCGATTCTAATGGTGTCTTGCAAACGTTTTGTAGGATTTGAAGGAAGGTTCTTAGGTATTTTTTAGGGTTCCGTACCCAAAGGGTAAAACGGAACCCTATTACTAAGACTCCGACGTCCGTCCGTCTGTCCGTCTTTCACCAAGCTGTATCTCATGAACCGTGATAGTTAGACAGTTTAAATTTTCAAAGATGATGTCGCTATAACAGGAAATACTAAAAAACAGAAAAAAATATATATTTAAGTGGGCTTCCATACAAAAAAAATGATTTTTTTGCCGTTTTTATAGATAATGGTCCTTCGTGCGCGAGTCCGACTCGCAAGTGGCCGGGTTTTTATCACCACATGACACACTTCACTAAGGGACGAAATACGTCAAATGCTTTTCAGCGAGATGCTGCATAAAGTTTCCCCACTAGGGGGCGCTACAATAGAATTTAGAATATAAAAATGGAAGTGGATTTAAAAAAAACTTGTATTTTTTATCTTTTCTTTCGCAATAACTCTGACGAAAGGAAAAAACTTCAGCTAAAAACTGTAGAAAAATGCATTCAATAATTCCTAAAACAATATTTCATAACCGTGTGGTATTTCTCTCTAAAAAAGCTAGTCTACAAAGGCTTTTAAAGCCACTGAAATGGAAGAGGACGGTACTTTGTTATTTTAAAAATAAAAAGCTAACAACTGTCATTTCCTTTGATTATTTGGGTTTATTTCTTTTGATACATAGTAATATTTATCTGTTTGGAGCACACATAAAATAATACTATACGTTTGGAGAATTAGTAAAAATCAATCTATCAATCCGAATGCGAGTATACGAAGTTGTTAAAAAAACGAGCGAGGCTTACAGTCATAGACGTAGAATTTTTTTGCTACGCTAAATAGACAAACGAAGCGTGGGAGAGAGAAGTCATTTTTAAATGTACCCCGTGCAAGAAGAAAAGTGACAGCAACAATGTATTGAATTTGACATGTTTTGCTTGAGTACATGCGCATACCGGACGGTCTCTTGTGCAGTTTAACTAATTTTGTAATTATTTTAGTAATCTTACTATTAAATAATAAATATTACTTTGTATGACAATGGTGTCGTGTTCAGTTTGTGACTGTGAAGATACAAGACGTAATTATCCGGGAAAATACACGTTTAATACCGGTATAGAAAATACCGTAATATTTAGAGGTCAATAAATAATAAAGGTTTATTTATTAACTGTATTCAAAATTGGAATAAGAACCTTATTCTCTTTATGACGTCAAATCTGCCAAGCTGTGTTCTTCATGAAAGGCTTAATCTGCATTAAGATTTATTTATCTACCATACACATCACGGACGGATGACGAATTCTATCGACAATGTAAAAGTGTTGGTCGAGGACAACACTATTTTTAACTCAGACATAGACTTTCACCAACACGTGCACATATTTTTTTTGGTTCCATCTTCGATCTCTGATTGTAGATCTAGTACATATACTAAATCTATGCTTACAGTAGTCTTATAATGATTTGTAACATCTGACGTCTCACCTCCTTGGTAATAAGCAACATGGCTGATAGTAGCAACCTCCCGGAAAAATGTGCGCTTCCTGTTACACACTACTGTCCCTAATCACGAAATTACGTTAATTTGGTATAACACCTTTATTAGTAGTAGAGCTTTTTTGTGAAAGAGTTCGTCCGGGGAAGTACTACCACCATACCGATTTCTGCCGCAAAGCAGTGCTGGCATTACTGTGTTTCGGTTTGAAGGGTATGGGTGCCGGTGAAATTCCAGGTACATGAAACTTTTCATATTTATGTCTCAGGGTAGCGGGCGTAGTGCAATGCTACATAGGGTGCGTCCTAGGTGGACGTGACCTATGAGGTAATGCACTGTTCATAGGCAGAGGGTACCATTTAACATCAGGTGGGCCATCTGCTTGTTCCGTCATCTAATGTTGTTTAAAAAAAACCTTTGTTTTGATGAATCAAACCAGGTGAACTGGTCATCGTGGTTCAACTTTGGAGTCGAACTACGCGGTCATAAGGTTTATTTGTTCGCCTGGTAAGATTCTGAAATCGAACTGACTGGAAAAAAAGCTTCACGTAATCCGTTTGATCGAATCATGCGGTCGAACCACGTGGCCAGAGCCACCATGGCAGAAGAGCGAGAGGAAAGATATTACACATCAAATATATTATGTCAGTTACATGCTGACCATGGATGCTGACATACTGGAAAAAACTTTTGAAACTATCATGGTTATGTACATAATTTTCACTAGAAACGGGATATTTACCATGATTTTTGAGTTTTAAATGTTCCCGATATTTCGGCACAGTTGCATGCGCCATGATCACTTATCTAGTGAAAATTATATACATAACCATGATAGTTTCAAAAGTTACATTGGGTAAGATTATAGGTCATAATTCCTAAGGTTACGGCTCATCTGAGATATTTTTACCCCTCAGTAAAATATCTTTCTCTGTAGGTAATATTTTAGGCGGTATCAGGTGTGCTTAGACTCGATTGCACGATATAACTCTAAGAAATAGGCATCAAGGGCGCTTAATATAAAGCATACCGAAATATCGGGAACATATAAAACTCAAAAATCATGGTAAATATCCCGTTTCTAGTGAAAATTATACTGGAAAAAGTAAATCAGACAGTCCTTTGACAGACGGACAAATAGTTATGTATGAACTTTGAAATTTTTGGCCCGTTTAAAAGCTTTATCGCTAAGCGTAAGCTCTTCATATACAATCTCGCTTTAGCTTTGAACATTCCATCTCAAAGATTCTATCGTTCAGCCATAGTAAAATATAGGCATGTTTCTCCTTAACGGAGGTAGCCGAATTCTTGATAATACGCCATTAAAACCTACACAAAACATTATCTCAGTTCAAAATTACAATAGTCGACGTTGCTTTGTGTCGAAGTTTGAACCGCAAAACGTGGCTTAGAACGAAAATCATCTCTTTGGAGCGTAAATATTTAGTTGGTTATCTGCTCATGCGGAATGGGTCCATATTCAATTGGTAACCTATATTAAATAAATAAATAAATAAATAATGCTGGACAGTTCACGCAACATTATCTAGCCCCAAGCTAAGCAGAGCTTGTGTTATGGGTACTAGATAACTGATATACTTAATACAATATATATAACATTGATAGATATTTCTTATTAAACATAGAAAATACCCAGAACACCCTGAACAAATTTCTGCAGATCGCACAAATATTTTTTCCGAGGCGGGAATCGAACCAGCAACCTCCTGCGTCGCAGGCGAACCGTCGCCCGCCACGCCACAGAGGTCGTCAGATATTTGTTGGATATTTAAAAGAACTTTTGCTGTGGCGTGTCCGGCCAAATAATAGTACCCCTCCGTCTCCTCCAGTGGATCTCGTAAACGCCGACTAATGGATTACCAGGACTTGTTAGTAAGATTCGTTGGTATTAAATTTGTCTTGGCTGTTAGCTTAGCTGTTGTTTAGCGTTATTTGAGTACCTCTGTGGCGTAGCGGGTGAAAGGAGGTTACAGGTTCGATTCCCGCTTCGGAACAAATATTTGTAAGATCTGCAAATATTTGTTCAGGGTGTTCTGGGTGTTTTCTATGTACCTATAATAAAAAAAAACTATAATCTATGTAATGTATTGTATTAAGTATATCAGTTATCTGGTACCCGTAACACAAGCTTTGCTTAGCTTGGGGCTAGATAATGTTGTGTGAACTGTACAGCATTATTTATTTATTTATTACTGGAAGAAAGCGTTAGCCGAGTCGTCGTGGGAAACAATGGCCGCGATGAGCTCACCACTTGTCACGTCTATATTCCACGATGGTGCAACCCACTGTGAAAAGGGGCCGATTGAGGCTCTGCCTACCTTTTCGGGGAAAAAGGCATGTATATAATGGAACTTTGCTTTAGCACACACTCATTTGAAATCGACAATGCCATGAAAAGGTCTTTGAAATGGAAGAACAATTGAGAAAAGATCGAATGGTTGGGGGAAGATGTGATTGAATATTTTGTCAATGGAGTCGAGTATAATGGCTTGTTCTCGAGATTCAATCTTGTATAATGGTGGTCGTATCGAAAGCAAGCGATCTATCTGAAAATTATACCTCTGAATATTGACGACCATAGTGGTGCGGCGGCTGACCGTTCGCCTGCGACGCAGGAGCTTGCGGGTTCGATCCCGCCTCGGAACAAATATTCGTGCGATGGCAGAAATTTGTTCAGGATGTTCTGGGTTTTTTCTAAGCATAATAAAAAATATCTATCTATGTTTTTTTTTATGCTACTTGAATGATAGAATAGAATAGAATAGAATATTCTTTATTGCACAAAACAAACAATGTACATAGGCGAACTTAATGCTAAGAAGCATGATGAAACAAAAAAAAAAAAAAAAAATGAATGTTGGAACAAGCATATGGCCCACCTGATGTTAAGCGGTAACCTCTGCCTACGAACAGTGCATTACCTCATAGGACACATTCACCTAGGACGCACCCTATGTGGCATTACACTGCGCCCGCCATTACAAGTGGCATTACATGCGACATAAAGATGAAAAGTCTCATGTGCCTGTAATTTCACCGGAACCTTTACCCTTCAAACTGGAACAAAGCAATTTGAGCACGACTGCTTTAAGGAAGAAATAGGTATGGTGGTAGTACTTCCCCGGACGAACTCTTTCTTTCGTAAACTGTGGAAGGAAAATAAGCCCCCACCCCTGACTTTATCGCCCCAAAGGAGCAGCTACCACCACCAGGAAACTATCTGGAGTTGGCCGTGTGGAAGTCCCTAAATCAACTCCAGACTCAGACTGGCCGCTGCAGACTCAACTTGTTCAAATGGGGGTTCAGGGAGCCGAGTCTAACCCAATGCAACTGCGGTGCTCCGACACAGTCCATGCCACACTTGTTGGTGTACCCCTCGTGCACAAACACCTGTACGAGGGAAGAACTCAACGCGGCCACAGATAATGCGATTAAGGTGGCCACCTATTACTCTAAAGTTTTTTTATTTTTTTTTATTTTTATACTACTGAATTTCGGTACAAGCAGGTGGCCCACCTGGTGATAAGCGGTAACCTCTGCCTATGAACAGTGCATTACCACATAGGTCACGTCCACCTAGGACGCACCCTATGTGGCATTGCGCTGCGCCCGCCACCCTGAGACATAAAGATGAAAAGTCTCATGTGCCTGTAATTTCACCGGCACCCTTACCCTTCGAACCGGAGCACAGCAATGCGAGCACTACTGCTTTGCGGCAGAAATAGGTATGGTGGTAGTACTTCCCCGGACGAACTCTTTCACAAAAAAAGCTCTACTACTACTATTGGAAATACATAGCTTAAATATCCTACTCCTACTAATATTATAAACGCGAAAGTTTGAAAGTATGGACGGATGGATGTTTGTTACTCATTCACGTAAAAACTACTGGATGGATTTGGATGAAATTTGGAATGGAGATAACTGGAATTAGCGTATCGCCGGTCAGTTTCCTTATTCGTCAATTTTGCTGATTCAACAGTTTACCTTCTGGTAATTTTCACTAGGTTGACAATTTCGCTAGTGGGTCATTTTCCTAAACCTTCAGTTTACTCCTTCGCCAGTTTTGCTAGGCTTCAGTTTCGTAAATTTGCTAGTTTCCGTATGTGCTAATTTAATTATTCGTCAGTTTGGTCAAATGGTAATTTTCCCTAGATAATCAGTTTCTATATTCGCCAGTTTCACTAGTTGCCAGGGTCTTATAATCGTGTTTCGGTGTATCAACTATACAAGGTGATTTTTATTTTATTTTTTACGATCGGTTCGTTTTTTTAGCATTTCGTGACTTTTAGCTGAGTACAAAATATGTCTTGTATCGCCTTAAGATCGCCTTAAAAACAGCTGGGTTCCTAGTTTACTACGAAACCCCAAAATTAGCAAATCATAAACATGACGAGATGGGAAAACTGACAAACTAAACTATCAGATGAACAAGGAAAGTAACGCATTGGGAAAATGACGAAATAGCAAAACTGACAACTTAAGATAATTGAGGAATAAGGAAGTTTGCGAGTCAAGAAACTGCCTTAATAGAGGCTCTGACAATTTAGTGAAACTGGCAAAAAAGGAAATTGGCGAATTAAGAAACAGTCTAATCATTCAACTGTTGAATCAGCAAAATTGACGAATAAGGAAACTGACCGGCGATACGCTAATTCGATAACTGGACTGCCAGAATAACACATAGACACATTTTTTTCCCGATATTTCCACGTGATCGAGACTTACGCGGGTGAAACCACGGGGCGCTGGTTGTATATATATATATAAGAAGCAGTGGCCCGGCGGGTAAGTAGCCAGCTGTGATACTCGCTATGTGTGTCGATTCCCGTTGCGGGACAAATGTGTGATCTGCAAATATTTGGGCAGTGGGTCTGGGTGTTGTGGTACCATGGTACTTGTAGTTCCTGATACCCATTTCAAGGGGGTCCTAGTGTGAGATCAGCACTATTTTATGTATATTATGTTATAATACACGACGACCTCTGTGGCGGGGCGGGCGAACGTTCGCCTGCGACGCCGGAGGTTGCGGGTTCGATTCCCGCCTCAGAACAAATATTTGTGCGATATGCAGATATTTGTTCAGGGTGTTCTGGGTATTTTCTATGTATAATAAAAAATATCTATCTATGTTATATATTGTATTAAGTATATCAGTTATCTAGTACCCATAACACAAGCTCTGCTTAGCTTGGGGCTAGATAATGTTGTGTAAACTGTCCAGCATTATTTATTTATTTATTTATTTATTTATAATATAAAAATAAGAATAGTTAGTTTATTAACTACTAGTGCCCCGCGGCTTCACTCGCGTTTAAACATGATAAAAGTAGCCTATAGCTTAATACTGGTCATAATTTGTCTGTTAACCATTTTTTTTATATTTTATTAATATGGCATAGGTACGGCCCTCTTGATGATTCGATTTCATTAAAATCGGTTGAGCCACAACCCCAGCACCACGGAAGAACTCTGATACGTCAACACGAATGAACTCCCGGATACAACTAGCACAAATATAGGTACCTAAAGGTAAGTGATCTCCGACGCGAGACTGGAGTTTACTCCAGTTCAGTATACCATGCAAAAAAATGCGGCGCAGAGGGAAAAATGTATTTATTCATTTATTTATTATTTATTGTATCACTATATTTATCAAAGTCAAGTAAAAATCGATTAACTCAAATAATAGTGAGACTCGACTAGAGTATATATTAAAGGGAGAAAAATGATTTTTTTGTAAGTATAACCGGTGTAAAAGATACCCTTGTCATAACAGAAGAAAATATCCCTTCAGTCATTATTCTTTCTTGCATGGGGACTGAATATTTTATAGGGGACGCAGCTGGGAGCATCAATAAGTTGTATGGCCTTGCTGAGCCTTTACTATCTAATGGGAAACATCATCATCATTGTATTGTAAATTTCACTTGATCTTCCATTTTTTACACGACTATCACTGAAAAAAAAATACAGTTCGAGTAACCCGAAAACCGATAAAAGTTACCGTTCTGCGAGCTTAAAATGGAGCCAACACATTAAACACGTTAGCATAACTGAAAAAAAAACAGTTATAGTAAAACAGTTAATTTTACTGTCTTATCCGGACTGATGTTTAACCATTGAAATTTAAATTACTGCCAGGATACGTTGTTATTATTTTGACCAAAAAGTTCCTGTAACTGTTTATACATATTTATTTACTGTTTGCTTCCTAACTGTTTTTTTGCAGTTGCCCCAACGGTGTAAATTAATTAGATCTCAATGAAAAATATGTTGTAGCAACTGTGTAAATTTTAACTGTGCACTTTTTGCACACAGTTGGATATTTTTTTTTCAGCAAACCCAATAGGAACGGTTATATTTTTCTCTCACGAAATCCATCCATCTTTTCTTAGGTCTTCCTCTTCCTTTCCATCCACTAACATTCATATTCATAACTTTCTTAGTTACATGCGTTTCACCCCTCCTCATAACATGTCCATACCAAGCTAAACAATTTCCTTTCAATTTTTCTGTCACTGGTGCAATTTTCAAACTTCCTCTTATATACTTATTCATTATTTTATCCATTCTTGTTACTCCACACATCCATCTCAACATTCTCAAATATTGCTATCCATGTTTTTGCAAATATTTGGTTCAAATTTCCTGAATCTACTTTGTTTTTTTAAAGATGTATTTTTGTCTGGCCTTCTGCTGTTTGCAGATTGTGCTGTCAACTGAACTGCCAGAGTAAACAGTTTTCACCTCGGTTTATGCGGGAAATTCATATTTGATTCTATTTCAAATGAACTACGCACAGAATAGTATTCGAATGAATAATCACGCTCAAATTAATCTCATTAAACATGACGGGAATAGGGAAAAAAATTGGCTAATGTACGCGATTGGTTTTAAGGTGGGGTATACCCCAAATTTACCGATCTTAGGTTAGATTTTTACTAACTAAATCAAGTAGAATATTTAAATTAAAAATATGCATGGATACTACATTATAACATCAAGGGATCACCCAGACAGAATCAAGATAGGACTAAATTTACTTGGTAAAAAAAAAACACAAAGTGACCTCTTATTTTTGGCTAGATTCGATTGTTTGTCAATATGGTACAGGATATTGGGTAAAAAATTGGATAAATAAAATCATAACAATATAACGGAGGGTTCACCCACGGGGTTTTTTAAAATTATCTATATTTCACGAAGTATTCAATAAAAACCGGTTTTTCGAGCGGCGCATGACGTTTTTTTTTGTAAGAAGGGGCATTTTGAGAAAGTGACGTTTTATGAAAGGGACGTTTTGAGAAAGGGGCATTTTAAGAAAGGGCCATTTTGAGAAAGGGACATTTAGAGAAAGGGACATTTTAAGAAAGGGACATTTCGAGAACGTGCCATTTTGAGCATGCGGGACATTTTGCGAAAGGGACGTTCCCATCCGAATCCAAGATTTCTGCCTGGCAAGAGCGCAGTCTGTAAGCGCAATATTCTAATCGTGAGTAGTGTGTTTTCATACACATTATATCTATAGGTTCGTCGGGAGTCGGACGAGATATACTTTATCCCGTCTCCCAGCGCCCTAGTAGGTACAGGCAAATTAGAAAAAAGTGTGGATCTAAGTCGAATAGTCGTGGATTCCTAAGGAATCGTTAGATGACACGAATAGGAGCTTATCCCAGGTTTGCAGGTTTGTGAATTTAATTATTACGAATTCAACATCGACTTTGTAATTTTTTTAAATGTTATGCATTAATTTGTTGATAATTAATTTGGTGATTGTATTTTTGTACTTTTTACATTATTTTAACCTACTTATATTAGTTTTATTATTCTAACTGTAAAATATGATTATTTGATGATGAACCTTTATTATTCTCTCACGTATATAACTAGTGATTGAAGGACTCTCTACACACGCACTCAACACACATCCGGGACGGGGCCGGGCCGTAGCCAGGCCATATTCCGCCCAGAGCGAATAGGTCCGGTCACGTCTGGCCACATCCGGAGCGCAAAGGCCCGGCCACATCCGGAGCGCAACGGCCTGGCCAAATATGGCCACATGTGGCGCACAAAAATATATCGGTTCGTACATTTTGTATCAACTCGTCAGTTCATCCAAGCTGTAGCCGGCCTTTCCGAACCAGACCTAACATGACAATCATCATTCAATTAAAAGTCCTACCAAAATGTTTTCTGTAAACCGGTAACAGATCTCCATGATACAGGCGTGCCTAGTGCTGTGATCACTATAGAGATCGATTTAATTGGACTATAGCTCCTCTGTATTCACACACAATTTTTTTTCATACCTAGTTTATTTAGTAACGTAAGTATTCCAGTGTAAATGTACAACAAGTAAATATATATCAAATTTTTTCATATTTCATGGCCTATTTCCGTCTCAGTGTGTGTCACAATTTAAAAAAAAAAAACGGTTCTTCCGTTCGGGAGCTACGTACACGACATGACATGCTACAGACACATACACACACACACACACACACACACACACACACACACACACACACACACACACACACACACACACAGAGACAGACACGTCAAACTTATAACAACCCTTCGTTTTTGAGTCGGGGGTTAATAAAAATAGCACACCCGCAAAAAAGTTTCCACTTTTTTCCATCACCCAAATAACGGATTAAGTTGGAGTGAAATCGTGTTGTTTTTCTCGGTTTTCCCACATTTACATATATCATTACTAATGTGCCAATTTTCCTCATACAATTCAGACTTTATATTAAGCGCCCTTGATGCCTATTTCTTAGAGTTATATCGTGCAATCGAGTTTAAGCACACCTGATACCGCCTAAAATATTACCTACCGAGAAAGATATTCTACTGAGGGGTAAAAATATCTCAGATGAGCCGTAACCTTAGGAATTATGACCTATAATCTTACCCAATGTAACTTTTTAAACTATCATGGTTATGTATATAATTTTCACTAGATAAGTGATCATGGCGCATGCAACTGTGCCGAAATATCGGGAACATTTAAAACTCAAAAATCATGGTAAATATCCCGTTTCTAGTGAAAATTATAATCTTACCCGTTAGTATAGTCTGTGAATATAATATTTAAGAGTTTTTTTAGCGTCCAAGCAAAATAACACTTATATTGGATGGTATGTTGAGGAATGACATGAAAACAAATCAGGAATAAAAATAAAACCTAATTTTGAGAGCAGTGCGCGCTAACGCTTGCTAGAGATTAAATTATAGAGTTTTATTGGAGACTCACTTATGGGTAGACTCTCCAATTAAACGCAAGGTTTTGAGTAACTGTTTATTTCAGCCTGCTTCTACTTTTACTTAAAAGTATTGCCCGTTCTAGCACGCCGAGTCACACGAACGACCACCGACAACTGGGGTGCGTTCAATGGGTACACTCCAAGGATGTAGTTGTTTTTTAACCACGCTTTGAGGCTTGACGACTTGGACTGACACGTAATATCAATGTCATTGTCAATTTTTAATGTAAACAATCGTTTTCTTCACCCAGTGTTGCCAATTTAGCTCTTTTAGAGCTCAACTTACGCATAAATCTTGCTCAAAATCGTAACAACCGAACACCCACCCAAAATGGTGGTTGCTCAGTTAGGGTCACGTGACGCTAACCAAACGCTCAAACCGAGCTTGTGAAAGGAACGACCGTACACTCTGGTGACAACCAACACTCAGAGTGCCCACTGAATGCACCCCTGCCGACTCAAAACGACAGCCGTCCATCGAGGTCCGTGCGCCGGCGACTAACACATGAAAGAAAGACTCGCGAGGTCCACAGCTCACAGAGTCACTAGTATTTATATGATTCAAAATCATAGCTTGTACCACAAATATTTTGCTATTAATGTAATCATTACATTAAATAACATTTCATCTTTTCTTATGTACACGTTGTTTCGTATATAAGTCGCTATGTTAACATTTTGGAGTCGTTGCGTTACATGCTCTCTCAGTTACATGCTCACTCAGTAACAGTAAAGGTTACAAACTTTATGTTAACACAGTAATTACTCGAGGATGCGTAATCTAAATAAATTATAGACAAAAAACACGACTGGTGAAACTTTTCTCGATTTAAAGCTATCGAGAAAAGCTTCACCAGTCGTGTGTTTCGTCTATTATTTTTTGAAATTGGCCCTCTTAAAACCTCGTGGGTATTGTAGGTCCCTCCATCGACTAGAGAAAATTATTTTTTTTTTTTTTTTTTTTTTTTCCTTAACCTATTGTGTCCCACTGCTGGGCAAAGGTCTCCCCCAAAATTTTCCAGGCATCCCGGTCTTTGGCAGTTTCCCACCACTCCTTCTCGTGAGCTTCGAGATCGTCCCGCCAACGCCTTCTCGGTCGGCCCCGTCGTCGCCTTCCGTCTTCAGGCACCCAAGGAGTTACTACGTTCGCCCACTTCTCGGGGTGCATCCGACTGACGTGACCAGCCCATTCCCACTTGAGCTTTGCTGTTCTGCTCCCCACATCGGCAATGCCAGTTATCGAACGCAGCATGGTGTTCCGCACTCGGTCGATGCGTTTAAGACCGAGAATGCTGCGTTCCATTGCTCTCTGGCAAATCTTGAGCCTGGACTTCTGTAACTCGGTCAGCGACCATGTCTGCGCACCGTAGGTTAGGACAGGCAGGATACACATGTCGATGAGTTGGCGCTTTAGTGTAAGTGGAAGGTCACCCTTCATGTGCTCTTTCATGGACCAGTAGCTCTTCCAGGCATTATCTATGCGGCGATCAATTTCCTTGTCCTGCCTGTTTTCGAAGGATGCTAACTGGCCCAAGTATATGTATTCATCGACATAGTGTAGATCCTGCCCATCTACCTCGACCCTACGCTTCGTGCTGTTGGTCATAATTTGCGTCTTCGACCGGTTCATGTGAAGCCCAACCTCAAGACTCGCCAAGCTCAGTTCTTGGAGCATCTGTTGTAGTTCCTGTGGTGTTGGGGCAAAAAGTACAATGTCGTCCGCAAATCGCAAGTTTGTCAGTCGTTTACCTCCTACGACAATGCCTTTTGTAGCCCATGAATCAGCCAGTGTTTTGAAGACTTCCTCCAAGGCGCTTGTAAATAGTAAAGGGGAGAGCGGATCGCCTTGTTTCACACCCTTTTGAATTGTGAATGATGGGCCATTGGAGTTAAGTTTAATGTTTGCGGTGCTATGGCTATAAACTAGTTTGATTAAATCTATGTAGGTTTTTTCTATTTGTTGATTTTCTAAAGCTTGAAATATTGCAGAATGTTTTATGCTATCAAATGCCTTTGCGTAGTCCACAAAGGCTAAGTAAAGAGGTTTGTTAAATTCAGAGTATTTTTCTATGATTTGATTTAGTGTATGGAGGTGGTCAGTAGTAGAGAAACCAGGTCGGAAGCCAGCTTGTTCCGGTGGTTGGTGCTGGTCGAGCTTGCTCCTAATGCGGTTTTGGATAACTTTAATAAAAGCTTTGTACACATGTGACACCAGGCTGATTGGTCTATAATTGCCTATGGCGGATTTGTCCCCCTTCTTATGAAGGAGAACAATGTTTGCGTGGCACATATGTGTTGGGATATTTCCTGTCTGCAGAATCGAGTTAAATAGATTTGTTAAATGGGGGAGCAAGGTGGGTGAGCCTATTTTTAGTGCCTCTGTTGTAACCCCATCTTCTCCTGGACTCCTTTCGTATTTCATTGCTTTTAGCACGTCGTGAACTTCTTTCCCTGTGAAGAATGGAATTGTATTAGGACAACTGTATTCTACTACCGGATTATCTTTGGACGCATCTGAATATAAGGTTTTGTAAAAATCTGTACAAATTTCCATTATTTTATCGCGGCTATTTTGCTTTTTTCCATGTTGATCTTAGAGACCATTTATCCATTGCTTACTTCTTGTTATTCCCTGTTTGGCAGTTCTGAGAGAAGTGTGTTTTTCTATGGCTGTTTGAACTAAATGAAGGTTAAATGATCTAATGTCTCGTCTTATGCTACGTTTTACTGCTCTGTCGACACTTCTGAACTCAGTAGTGTATATGTCCAGATCTGCTCTCTTTGCTATTAGTGATTTCGTTTGAGTCGACAGTTTCGTTTTATTTTTTCTAGACACCTTAATAGTCTTGCTGCTATTTTCTATTCCTTTAACTATGGCTTTGTATTGTTCATCGACATCTTCAATATCATTTATACTGAGACTAGAAAATTGGTTGGTGAGCTCTAAATTGAATTGATCGGAGTTCTTAACTAGTGAGTGTTTGGAATGCTTTGTAATTTTACTTTGGAAGTGTTTCAGTCTATGTATTTTAAAATTGAATTTTATTTTTGCACGAACTGGTCTATGGTCTGAGCTATAGTTGATCTTGTTGATGACACGAACTATGATGACTAGAGAAAATATTAAGCGTAAATTTTTACACTATTCATTTGGTAATCAGATTACTTAGATTGATGGTAGAGAATTTATTTTTATATTTGCTACTTTAGAAGCAAAACGAAGTTTTATCAAGTATGTTTTTGTATTGTGTTGGCAGAATCAATATTTTTGTCGTATTCCCTTGAGATTTGTTTTTTGCATTTTTATAACCATTTTACACAGAAGACAGACATAATACAGATTGAGGGATAGAGTAGGCTTACAGACCGTTCACTGTAAGTTGGCAATGGAGTATTTACAGGTGCCATCTTACGGTGAACGAGCCGGACCGTTCCCCGCAAGTTGGCACCTGCCATGGAGTGTTTACAGGTGCCATCTTACGGTGAACGAGCCGGACCGTTCCCCGTAAGTTGGCACCTGCCATGGAGTGTTTACAGGTGCCATCTTACGGTGAACGAGCCGGACCGTTCCCCGTAAGTTGGCACCTGCCATGGAGTGTTTACAGGTGCCATCTTACGGTGAACGAGCCGGACCGTTCCCCGTAAGTTGGCACTTGCCATGGAGTATTTACAGGTTCCATCTTACGGTAAACGAGCTGTACTAATATGGTCCGGTTTGACACCATTTGGGTATATCCTAAAAAAACCTAGAAACCCGAGTCTAATTCCCTTCCAAAAATAGAACAACACCTTTGAATTAAGTATCTGCTTCATCGTTTTCCCATTTACCGGGAACTCGAAAAGACGCAATCAAAAAGTTACCTTATGCATAGTTCATCGCTTCCAACAGGTGTGCCAACGTAGCGAAAACAATTTACCCGAACTCCAATAAACTAGACAAAGTAATCCCACAACAAATTAATGGTCTGTCCGTCAGTCTGATCAATCGAGCTGACGTAATAGGGATGGAATGATGATTCGGCTTTAGCGACTTTGGCCGAAATACCCCAGGCTTTTTCAAAAGCTAATTAAGTTCCTTTCATATAATTTTGAGACGTCGTTACTTGTTACCTAGGAATAAGAACTAAAGCATGGAACTAAGGCTAAAAACGAAACGGTATCGATTATACCAGTCTCATTCTTTTATATGAATGTATTCATGTGTTGGAATGAGACAAGCATAAATCGATCTGTTCTTATTTGTATAAGTCGTACCAGGCCAAATGTCAAATTACTAGTACATTCATGGTAACAACCTAGGAAGATGTATATGCATGGTGCCAATATTCAGGGTACGGAACGGAAAAACGACTGTCGTGTGACGATATATTTGTTTCTCTCTAACATAGGATAGCAAGCTATCTTCTAGGATAGGAGTAAGAAGGAACACTCTATGCTATTTTAGCACTCAATCCATGTACTACTACATTCATGCTTGTGACGTTGTATATAAATTCACGTGGCTTCAATTTAAGGTGGATGCTCTCGCTTGAGGCGCGAAATTCTTTTTTTTTCGTGTTTTTTGACCTTAACAGCTCATGAACACTTCTTCAGATAGCAAAAGTTTATTTCGCGAGAACTAGGAGAATTAACACACATGTTTTAATTGATAGTATCTCATAAATATCAACAGTTTAGCTACGATACCTCTAAACAAAACAAAATAAACTGTAAGATTTTCTCGCCTGAAGCGAGAGCATTCACCCTTAATTGAAGCCACGTGGATTTATATACCACTTAACAAGTAACGACGTCTCAACATTGACTTTTACCCGAAAATTAGTTTTGCTTCGTTTCGGTCTTGTTTCGGTCAAAGAGTCATCCGGAACTATCACGTTACTGTCTTTGAGCTGACAAACCAATAAAGTGATCGACTGACAGCAAGGCGGGGCGAGTTACGAAAGGTTTCAGTTACGTATAAGTGATAGAGGCTGTAGGAGCTTACTTTGTTTTTTGTCCGTTTTAGGACAAAAAAAGCCTTTGAAATTGTTATGTTTGGTTCACATTATTCCAGTAGTATTCCAGTCCAGCGCTGGAATGAGTCAGTGTTTTTGGCTCTTTTTTTAGCAGAGGCATCCAACGAACAGTAAAAATTTGAAGCACAACAATCTTAATCCAACTGCATTTTTTATTTAACTCTGATATACCTTTGTTTGACCACGATCTCACCTGTTGGTAAGTGACGATGTGGCCGAAGATGGAGCACAAAGGTCTAGAAGGCACCTATTCACTCCAGCCTTGAAGAGACCCAGATTATAGTTTTCAGGAATGACAGACAACGGTAGTGTATTCCACTCCTTAGCAGTTCGCATTATAAAGGTAGAACTGAAACGTTTAGTACGAATAGAGGGTATACTAATGAGGTAAGGATGGTACCGAGCCGTGCGCCTGCTCGTCCTATGATGAAAAGGAGATGGTGGGATCAGATCACGAAGTTCCTGGGAGCATTCCCCGAAATGTAACCTATACAAGATCGAAAGGCACGCAACCTTACGGCGGTGCTCGAGACTCTTGGATCTTAGTCTCCGCTATATTATGTTGCTCACCTATAAGCCTAAAAGCTCTGCGTTCGATCGAGTCTAAGGCAGCAAGCTGGTGTTTGGCCGAGCCATCCCAAACGTGGCAGCAGTACTCCATACCAGCCCAGAATTTTGCTTTGTACAGATTTAGAAGCTATCCTGGTGTGAAGTAACGCTTTACCTTATTCAGGATACCTAGCTTCATGGAAGCTGTTTTTGCCTTAGACTCGATGTAGGAGCCAAAGTTGAGAGCTGTATTTGAGTCAGTGAAGTCATTATCAAAAATTTTCAAAACTCTAAAGTGCATTTTTATATTATTTTTATACACAAAAACACGGTATCTGAGCGTGCGCTCGCCTTCTTCGCCTCATACAAAAATGATTGTTGAAAATGCTTGAACCTATATAAATGCAAAAATATATGTGACATTTTCACGATTTCTCCTAAGTAGCTTCTTTGTATAAAGGATGGTTCTTTTCATAAAATTGCTGAGAATGTCACAACGGGCCTAAGTGTCATCTAACTTTATTGGGCACTTAGCGTAAGTACGTACCTAACTACAATAGGCCGTCATTAGGCTAGCGTGCTCAATAGTGGCTGTTGCCCTTTATTTGTTACAGACATGAAAACAATAATTAGTGGGACTTTTGTCAAAGTAATTCGTGTTGAATGTACTTGAATGACTACAGTCATGATGTAATTAGAAAGATAACATAGATACGTAGATAGAAAATTCTTTATTGCACATAAAACAAAGAAGTACAAAGGCGAACTTAATGCTAGAAAGCATTCTCTTCCAGATGACCTTGGTGTATTGCGGAAAAAATATGTATCGGTAGAGCACAAGAAGGGAAATATTGAATAAGTTTAAGAAACTATCATGGTTGTGTACATAATTTTCACTAGAAACGGGATATTTACCATGATTTTTGAGTTTTAAATGTTCCCGATATTTCGGCACAGTTGCATGCGCCCACACTGCCTATGAACAGTGCATTACCTCATAGGTCACGTCTACCTAGGACGCGCCCTATGTGGCATTGCACTGCGCCCGCCACCCTGAGACATAGAGATGAAAAGTCTCATGTGCCTGTAATTTCACCGGCACCCTTACTCTTCAAACCGGAACACAGCAATGCGAGCACTACTGCTTGGCGGCAGAAATAGGTATGGTGGTAGTACTTCCCCGGACGAACTCTTTCACAAAAAAGCTCTACTACTACTAAAACTTAAATACAAATACTTAAATCACCCTAATTTCGTAACACAACCTTTGATAGCAATAAATGTCTCAATACCAACTCTTATCACTCCAGTGGTAACGCCATTTCAACCGTATTCTGAATGGCGTAAAGCTCGTAATAGAATAAGCTCCAAACATATGATAGAAAATACTTTTTAATGTTTTTTGAACGACGCGAACCATTTGTGTACTCCATCATGTCTACTGTCGAAAATAACTGAGACTAGATACTGAAAATAAATTACTATTGTTAAACAAAAATAGCGAAAAATAGATTAAATTCATCATCTGTCATCGACATTTACATGATTTTTGAGTTTTCTCTTATAAACTAAAGCCACAGTAGCCACAAATAAAAGAAGAAAATAGTTAGACAGTTTAAATTTTCTCAGATGATATATTTCTATTGCCGCTATAACAACAAATAATAAAAAAAAAAAAGCTAAACAAGTAATAAATTTTGTAAGAATTAAAAAACCCTCAACGCAATGAAACGGCTGAACTGATTTTGATCAAACATAGCTAAGAACACTCCCGACAAATTCACCTTTCAAACAAACAAAAAAAGAAAAGAAAATCGGTTCATCCGTTCGGGACCTACGATGCCACAGACAGACACACACACAGACACACACACGGAGACACACACATAAAACACACACACACACACTCACACAGGCACACACACAGACACATCAAACTAATTACACCCCTTCGTTTTTGCGTCTGGGGTAAAAACAGAATAAAATTAATATTTAAAGGGGCTCCCACACATAAAACGCGATTTTTTTACACGTTTTTATAGATAATGGTACGGAACCCTTCATGTGCGAGTCAGACTCGCACTTGACTGGTTTTTTATTAATACAGAACCACCGTGTGGCTCAGCAATCCCCTAGTAATTTGAAATGCCTCAACCTTTGAACTTCTATCAACCGGACCTAATAAGACAAGGTCTTTGTCGTGTCTACGACTTTATTACTGGCCTATTGTTTACTTTCAGCCATTCTGTTAACGACTCTCTCTGGAGAGTATAAGGTCCAGTATTGTGTGCATAAGGTTTCCTGTCCATTAACTTTTTCACACTTGTTAACTTTTCCGTGAATCGTGAAAGTGAGTGATGCGAACTCAATTATGGTGTTTGATGTCATGAGGGAAAAAGTGTGTTATATTTTTACTAACATCGTTTAATATATTTTTCAACACACTTCCTCATAAAGTGGCTTTAATTTCACCGCAATTAGGCACCTGTATTCAAACTGTGACTTTTTAATTGATATTATTCACTAGCGAGTTATAGAGACAGTTGAACATTTACACAGAGTGTGTATTTCTGTTTTACACCTGTGATCAAACTGTGACTTTTTCATTGCTTTTATTCACAAGTGAGTTATAGAGACAGTTGAACATTTACACAGAGTGTGTATTTCTGTTTTATTATTATTTTCTTCACAAGTGTGTTGAAAAACTTGGTATGATACACGTCCTCGGTTCTCTTAAGACCCTCACCTAATGGCGCCTCAGCGGTAATCACCAACATTACACTCTTGTACAATAATGTACTAAACTAACATCGTTTAATAATTTTTCACTTAGTTCATTATAATTTTGGACCTTGCTGTAATCATAATAAGGATGAATTGAATACTTGTTTTTACCATTTTAATTTTGTTGTTGTAAGTATTACGAAACAATAGGGATCCGGTACACCCCCCTTGCTTAACCAAACGAAGCATTTAAGGTGGATGCTCTCGCTAGTGACGCGAAATTATTATTTTTTGGTGTTTTTTGCTCATTACGGCTCATGAACACTTCTTCAGATAGCGAAAGTTAATTTCGCGAGAACTAGGAGACTTAACACACATGTTTTAATTGAAAGTATCTCATAAATATCACCAGTTAAGCTACGATACCCCCAAACAAAAAAACAAAACACTGAAAAATGTGTTAAGGGGTACCTATCGTAGCTAAACTGATGATATTTATGAGATACTTTGAATTAAAACATGTGTGTTCTCTTAATTCCCGCGAAATCAACTTTCGCTATCTGAAGAAGTGTTGATGAGCTGTAATGGGCAAAAAAAACAAAAAATTTGAATTTCGTGCCTCATGCGTCAGCATCCACCTTGAATAGCATATACAATTTGAATAAATAGGTACTAGCTAATTCATTAATTTAAAATTCCTTAAAAACTCCGTAGAAAATATGTTGACACTAAAATGTATCGTTATAAACGAGAGCACAAAGAAACCAATACCTACCTAATGTAAAAATAGCAGTTCGATTTTCAAATATAAAATTGGAACGACTTTCTGTGTTACAAGACGTCGCCGACGCAATTATATTGTCATTTGTTTCGAGTCCATGAAGTGTTATTTATGCAGTGTCAGTGTCACTGCTAGGGATGTCACCTTACAAATTAATTATATTACATACTAGCGACTCGTCCCGGCGTCGCACGGGTAGTTTCAGGATGAAAAACAGCCCCCCCCTTTCCTATCCCCTCCCCTGGTAGCCTATGTCACTCAGGGTGAATGTAGCTTTCCAATGGTGAAAGAATTTTTTAAATCGGCCCAGTGCTTTTTGAGCCTATTCATTACAAACATACAAACATACAAAAATAGGTACAAATCTTTCCTCTTTATAATATTAGAGTAGATATAAGTGAAGATAAAGATAAAGATAAAGATATATTTATTTGAAGATAAGTAGGTAAGTTCCAATTATGTTCTACTTTATTTAGCATGCAAATTTCAAATATACAAAAAAAAGACAAAATTAAACAGGTACATCAAATTAAAATTAAAGTCATTCGTAGCCCTAAAATCACAAAGGGTCCTCCTAAATTTACAAATATTGTAAGAACATTTACTTAATAATAATTGTTTCAACTTAGATTTAAATAAATTCTCATTAAAGTTAAGTTGTTTAAGTTGAGATTTAGTTAGCAGTATAGGTAAGCATTTAGGTTATCGTAGTCGAAAGACAACATGATTACTTTAGCTGTCTTCCGCAAACGTAAAGTCTTATTGATGTTACAGATACATTATGTAAAATTATGTACATTATGGTCGATTTGAAGCAACCCAGGCCAAACTTATTGATTTAACACGCGATTGTTTATTCATAATTCTAAAATGAAAACACTGAACTGACTCAACTGCGCATGCAGCACAGCCCTGGCTGTCAATAGTAATTATATCGACCCAGCAGTGTTAGTGGAGCGCCTGATTTACAAGGCATTTGATTTTCAATTTAAAAGTTACAGAATATTGTGTTCAACCAAGGCCTATCACGGTAAGTTCGTAATTTTGGTGTCTTTTGTGTTTCTGTAGTCATATAGCACAAGTGAAAATATCGTTCTCGAACTAAATATGTACAGACCGTGCACCGTAAGATGTCCCCTGCCTTGGGAGTAGTGCCAATTAAGGCAGGAGCCATCTCACGGTAATCGGTCTGTAGTGGTGTGATATATAAATATAATTTATACTTATAGAAATTGAAAAAACTAAACAGATTTTTGTCTAAATGTAACCTGTAATGAGATTGCTCTAGAATTTTCTTACTGGCGTATTTACCTTTTAGATTATATTAAATGAATTGACAAATAAATGACGATGTAGTGACAACCCTGACTGTCAGTACCATGACCTTGCAGTTTATATTAATGATAATGTTCGATTAGAACTCAGTGGAGCATCACTTTCTATTTTATTTTTCCACACTAGTTGTCGATTGGCACTCATTGCATACCAGACGTACTAGAGCACCAGACCGTGTTGCTCTAGGCACTAGAGTCTCGAGTAGTGTGCTATCTGGCTATAGGGAAATGGAATATTTTGTAGAACTATCAGAACTGTAAGCTTGAAGTATTACAAGATGATGTTAGAAATTTTTAAAAAACTTTTGGCATTGTCTCATTGTGGCGCGCGCAGTGCAATGTCACTTATACATATAGGACGCGTCCTAGGTGGACGTGACCTATGAATATAACAATATTAGAATTCATAATTCAAACGCTATGACAGCACCATTTGTTCAGACCTTTCACCGTAAGATGGCCCCTGCCATGGATGTTTTTTAATGGTTTGCTCTATTCCCAAGGCTAAGAGTGACACAGACTAAAAGAATCTGTTACACAAGGAGAGTTTCTTGCACGCGAGCGGCGATTTCTTCTAATAATACAAATAATGCAGGGGTCACGTAAAACCAGCGCTGCACAGGCGTCACGTAAAACCAGCGCTGCACAGGCGTCACGTAAAACCAGCGCTGCACAGGCGTCACGTAAAACCAGCGCTGCACAGGCATCACGTAAAACCAGCGCTGCACAGGCGTCACGTAAAACCAGCGCTGCACAGGCGTCACGTAAAACCAGCGCTGCAGCAGCGCTTGCGTTGTTGCAGCATACGCTGAGCGGCGACCTCTTTTGCTGATTATAATATGGATATGTTTTAATTTTAAGTTCTGTAAGTTTGTTGGCAAAATAAATATTTTTGTGTTTGTATTTGTTTTTCGCCGCTTGCGTGCGAAAAACTTTCCTTGTGTAGCAGCTGCTTAAGTGTGTAATGCAGGAGACATCTTACGGGGAACGGTCTATATCACGGGTGCGTTCAATGGGTACACTCCAAGGGTGTAGTTGTTTTTTTAACCACGCTCTGAGGCTCTGGACGACTTGGATTGACACGGAATGTCAATGCCACTGTCAATTTTTGATGTAAACAAACGCTTTTTCACCCGGTGCTGCCAATTTAGCTCTTTTAGAGCTAAATTCAGCTCTATTTCAACATTGTCAGCGCCACTTTTTTTTAAAGAAGTTAGTAGATAGTATTAATGAATGAACGACAAAACCAAAGCCATATTGTTATTGTATCTGTGTAGTGAATTAGAATGATTTGTTGAATCTTATTACCTGCATTGTTTATTTAGCTCCTCATTACTGAAACAATTAGCCTTATTTAACTCTTTATTTCCCATTGGCTTTTCATATATTTTTATTCATGTGGTTTATCATTTTTAGATCTCATGAAGTAGAGTTTATTTTTATTTTCAATAGTTATAGAAAATAAAGCCGCCAAAGACAGTTTTTTTCCAAAATTTTGTTACCAAGTTTTTTTATTTTGCATTTGACCTAGGAACTTGTTTTGTAAATATGGTACTTGTTATGTATTTAGATCGATATAACTACTAACACCCTATTGTACCTACACCAAGAATTAAACGTAATATCAAAAAAAAACAGTAAAATGTGCGGCATTATCGCTGAAAGCATATTTAAGTGTGTATTTATATTTTACCAATATATACAAAAAACTTTCGAAACATTTCGAGAATTTTCTGGTACATTTGGTACGGAACCCTGAATGCGTGTGATCCGACGTGCACTTGAAAACAAAGATCCTTCCAGCCTTGATAGGTACTGACAAATTTGACAAAAGCTTGCCTTGATATTTCACAGAAAAAATATTGGCGATGTTTGCAACATTATCATCAATCAGCCAACATAAACCGCTACTGGAGATCTGAACATATCTGTGGATGTAATTTCATTAATATCGGTACAGCGTGATTGATTAACAAAGTCTTAGAGCATTTAATAGCAAAGTAATTCAGGAGCTGATAACAAGTCCTGTTTCACTTTATAAAAAAATCCTCTCGTGGAATCTGGAACTTTCGCAGTTACTATATTACTTGTTGGGCTTACATAAAATATTTCTCCATCTATGGATGGAACAGGATTTTTGGGGAGGAAGGGTGGGATCGACTTGACTTTGACAGCAATCTAACGTCAAAATCGTAACAACCGAACACCCACCCAAAACGGTGGTTGTTCAGTTAGGGTCACGTGACGCTAACCGAACGCTCTAACCGAGCCTCCGAACGGAACAACCCATACGCTTTGGTGACAAGCACATGATTTGACTTTGACAGACGTCAGAATTGTCAGAGGTGGTTGTTCGGTTAGGGTCACGTGACGCTAACCGAACGCTCTAACCGAGCCTGTGAACGGAACAACCGTACACTCTGGTGACAACCAACACTCAGAGTGTACCCACTGAACGCACCCCAGGTAATGTGAATCTGGGTGCATCTGTTTTGATCCAATGGATTCATCCCACGAATATTTATTTGGGTCTTGGTCCGTCTTCGGATATCCTCGTTACGGATTCTATCACGTATTACTATAATTCATTAATTTCGTGTCAATGTCTCAATAACAAGGCCACGACCAGTGCCAAAAATAAACAACAGACCAGTGCCAGAGTTGTCAGAAACACTCAATTTATTACAAATTAACAAAAAAAAAACACTGTAAAAATGTGTTTCGTGTCTAAACTGATGATATTAATGAAATACTATCAATTAAAATATGTGTGTTGACTCCTAGTTATCGAGAAATCAACTTTCGCTATCTGAAGAAGTGTTGATGGGCAAAAAGCACCAACAAAATTTGAATTTCGCGCTTCGAGCGCGAGCATCCACCTTAAGGTTTTCAATGGTCTCTCAGTTCATTGGAATATCATTATATTTCCCCGAAAATAAGGAAAATTGGTCGATTGAAATATATGTTTTGTTGGCTAAACGAAAATGGAAAGCTATTTTAGAAAATAAGGTCTGTATTCTCTAAAATAACATACCAAAAGGATAAATGAAAGAATTTTTCCTAAATGTCCGTTTCTACTTTTTTAACTCGCAAAAAATACTAGGGACCTGTTAAAAGTGAATGAAGCTATTACTACATTTGCCCACTGGTGTTTTCTTGATCGCCCTGCTTGCGGCATGGTGGCCCAGAAATAACATAACATAACATAACATAACACCCAACAGTCCCATGCAGTCCTGATAAATAAATATGACAAATATGCGGGATAGTTCACACAATATTATCTAGCCCCAAGCTAAGCAGAGCTTGTGTTATGGGTAATAGATAACTGATATACGTACTTAATACAATAAATTACATAGATAGTTTTTTTTATACATATAGAAAATACCCAGAACACCATGAACAAATATCGGCAGATCGTACAAATATTTGTTCCGTGGCGGGAATCAAACTCGCAACCGCCTGCGTCGCAGGCGAACCTTCGCCCGCCGCACCACAGAGGTCGTCAATCCACACTAGGATCCTGTCGTGGGTATCAGGAACTTATCCAACAACCCTACATATGGCGAGGAAAGCAAGGTTGGTTAGTAGTTGTATCAAATTGAATGGTGCAAATATAACCAACCAGTAACGTCTGCACCATTAATGGTGCAAATATAACTAACCAGTAACGTCTGCACCATTAATGGTGCAATCATAACTAACCACTAACGTATGCACCATTAATGGTGCAAACATAACTAACCAGTAACGTCTGCACCATTAATGGTGCAAACATAACTAACCAGTAACGTCTGCACCATTAATTGGGCAAACCAATGGTGCAAACGAAACCGGGGAACTTAATGTAGGAAAAAATGTACCAATGACGTGTAAAATCTAGATTTTTACCAATAAATTACTATTGAATATGAGTAACTGGTACCTTAACACCCAGATCCGGAATAAATAATTACAGATAACACCAACATTTGAATCTGACCCGCAACCTCTCGCATCTCAGCCGGCTACTCGCCCACCGCGCCACAGAGGTCTTAATCTTGCCTGATGGACGGAGTGACCATTGCTAAAAGACTAGTGTGTTGAAAGAATACAGTGTACCCCGTTTTTTTGAATAAATTAATTTTCTTTCTTTTTCTTTCTTTTAGAGGTCTCTTTCATGCACATGTCATATAATTGGCCTTCGAATTTTTGTCGCTAAGGCGACTGTACAATACCAAGTAATAGTAGTTTAGTAGTAGTAGAGCTTTTTTGTGAAAGAGTTCGTCCGGGGAAGTACTACCACCATACCTATTTATGCCGCAAAGCAGTATCACATTGTTGTGTTCCGGATTGAAAGGTATGGGTGCCAGTGAAATTACAGGCACGTGAGACTTTTCATTTTTATGTCTCAGGGTGGAGGGCACGTTGCAATGCCACATAGGGCGCGTCCTAGGTGGACGTGATCACGTGATCTATGAGGTAAAGCACTGTTCATAGACAGAGGTTATCGCTTAACATCAGGTGGGCCATATGCTTGATCCGTCATTACAAGTTGTTAAAAAATGTTTTTTTTTCATATTATTCTATGTACCGAGATATGTGTATCGGGACGGTAGAGAGAGTAAGTTTGGGGCCCTGGGTCCCTGAGCCAACTATAGTAGGTGCCTATAGGTTGGAGGTACCTACTATAGTTGGTGCCTCTCGCTCGTTTCTCTTGTCATACGAGTAGCAGCGCGCTGTCCCATTGGGTAGTAGGTCCATTGAGTTTGCATGAAATTCCGCCTTTGTTGTTGCCTTTTGATGTTCTTTTAGTCTCCAGCCAGGCTGCCAGCATGTGTGGAAGCGCTTTCATTCTGTCATGAATGCCATAACTCCTCATCAGATGACGTCAGCGCTGGACCATGAACCTGAACGATCAAAGACTGTTTATAATCATACTCTCATTTAAACTATAAAAACCGCAGCACTCTCATTTATTCCTAACCCATCCCAAAATTTCTAGAACGATATAATTTATTTACCTGTTTATGGGAAAACCAAAAGGCAGCGTTGTTTTTAGCAGCCTATTCATTTTAAGAATAAGAATAAATTATAAGAATAAATTTATTTTCAACAAAAAACATAAAACAGTTGTATACTTACACAGCTAAACACTCAAACAATTAGAATTTTATAATAAAAATGAAGGTATGTGTAAGTTTATACAGTTAGAAATGTTTACCTCCCGTGCTAGTTGTAAACTGTGTTACGGCGAGGTAATGATTATCTTCCCATACAAATACAAGTCTGCAGTATTAAGTTTGCAGACCAGAAAAATCTTATTGAATAGTGAGTACAATCTTATAATAGCTGTTCATAAAATAAAACATAAAATATAATGTAGGTAAGTATGGTACATTCATAATGCTGTGCATTTTGTACCTACGTATAAATATATCTATATATATTATATTTTTAACATAATTATGTACATTTAGCAAAGTCGCGAGCTGAAGATAGCTTAAAATTGATATATCAATACATAGTATAAAACAAAGTCTCTTCCCGCTGTCTGTCTGTCTGTCTGTCCCTATGTATGCTTAGATGTTTAAAACTTAGCAACGGATTTTGATGCGGTTTTTCCATAGATATAGTGATTCAAGAGGAAGGTTTATATGTTTATGCATAATATACCCGTGCAAAGCCGGGGCGGGTCGCTAGTAAATTATATAGGCCAACTTCAAGAAACATTAAACTATCTGTATTCAAATAAATAAATCGAAATAGTCACATTTTGTTTGCTTTATGTGGGTAGCATATTTTGAATCCAAAAGAAGACACAATTTAGAGGGTATATGAAAAAAACTACTCGTTTCTTATTGGCTGTTGGTGACGTGATAATCTTTGCGACACATAACGCGGCTTCGATACATGCCATTGTGTTTCTATCTGCTATACGGGACACCCGTGCGCGCTCCGCCGAATTTCCTACATCGTACCGCGGTCGGACGCGTCTCCGAACAATCACGCGTGTTTCATCTTACCCCTCCATTGCAGACGAAACCTATTGTGAATCCAGCATCAACAGACCTATGGACCTTTGAAGTGCGGACATTCTCAGTGCGAGCAGGGAATCGAACCTTGGACTGCGCTCATATTGGTGGAATAAGGTTAGTCGCGCCCAATCAGCTCTTAACTGAAATTCCCGTACACGTATGTATTTATTTACGTTATGTTCCACCGTACCACCTACTACAGCTCGTTCACCGTAAGATGGCACCTGCGTTATACTGTTAGTACGTGTTTGGCATGGATGTGTTTGGCACTATGCCTTGGGAATAGTGCAAACCATAGAAAAATAAATAGGTACTCCATGGCAGGTGCCAACTTAGAGTCCGCGCCACGACTGAGTCCGGTGACTGGAGCGCTAGTTTCTATACGCAAAAGTGCAAAAGCGAAAATCTACCTCTGTTTTCCGTTAGTTCCTCAAAAGGCCGTCGGACTACAGTCGTGGCGCGGACTCTACGGTGAACGAGCCGGACCGTTCACCGTAAGTTGGCACCTGTCATGGAGTATTTACTTGTGCCATCTTACGGTGAACGAGCCGGACCGTTCACCGTAAGTTGGCACTTGCCATGGAGTATTCATAGGTGCCATCTTACGGTGAACGAGCTTTACTCATCCGATTTTGATAAATGAGGTGTCAATCGATTTGTTATTACGTTCCGGGTAACACAGGCTACACTTTGTACGATGAAAATCAATATGGCGGATCTTACAGCAAAAAAAGGGGGTCACTTTTTTTGTTATAGTATCGAGTGTTAAATGAAAGATGAGAAAAGTTTGAGTTCATTGAGATTTGGTATATTGATAAAGACCTCTATGGCGCGAAGGGCGAAGGTTCGCCTGCGACGCAGAAGCAGTGAAGATGCATAATTTTAGACAAGTTTGTGCTCGCGAGCTCTACTGCTTGCAGAACTAATAGTGTAATAACGTGAGCTTCCCCTGTTCCGCCGCCCTCGTGGTAGGAAGCTACTACTCTGAAAGAACACAGAACATTTAATGGTGCGTGAATGGCACGTAGACAGAGCACGTCTCAAGTAGCGCTAAGTACCCACTGTTATTTGATACGGGAAACCAATAGTCTGCCACTTTATCTCTTCAAAACTTTACCGCTACACTTCAACTTGTTTGGAATTACGCAATTTTGGATCGGGTTAGGAATATTCCTGGCACTGTTTGCTCTGTACGTCTAATTGTATAAACTGAGTGCTCATAAATTACGTTTAAACATAAGACGGGGCAATTGTATAAGGTTAGTACTGATTTTAAATGAACACGTATAGTTTATTGTGTAAACTACTATAGCTACTCATTTAAAACAGACGTACCTAAATATGTGGAGGGAAACTTCGACCACTTTCGTCGAAGGAGGGATATATGCTAGTTTGGAAAGTATCTAACAGTATACCATAATTACTAGTCGTAAAAAACTCATTAATATATATTACTTGTAAAATCGACTGACTGACTGACTGACTGACTGACTGACTGACTGACTGACTGACTGACTGACTGACTGACTGACTGACTGACTGACTGACTGACTGATTGACTGACTGACTGACTGACTGACTAACTGACTGACTGACTGACTGACTGACTGACTGAGTGTCTGACTGAATGACTGACTGACTGACTTACTATCAACGCACAGCCTAAGCCATAAGTCCTAGAGACCTGAAATAGGGTACGTTCCTAGGGGTCTAGGGGTGCACTGAGAAAACAATTCTGAAATTGAACCCCTTAGGGGGTGCAGCGGGGTGTTTAATTTTGTATGGAAAAGTGCACGCGGACGAAGTCGCAGGCATTTCACTAGTCGAGTATAAAGCATGTGTTTTTTTGTATACTACTTGAATGACGGAACAATATGATGGCCCACCTGATGTTAAGCGGTAACCTCTGACTATGAACAGTGCATTACCTCATAGGTCACGTCCACCTAGGACGCGCCCTATGTGGCATTGCACTGCGCCCGCACCCTGAGACATAAAGATTAAAAGTCTCATGTGCCTGTAATTTCACCGGCACCCTTACCATTCAAACCGGTACACAGCAATGCGAGCACTACTTCTTTGCGGCAGAAAAAGGTATGGTGGTAGTACTTCCCGGACGAACTCTTTCACAAAAAAGCTCTACTACTACTACCAATGCTACTGCTACTACTACTGTGTATCAATTAATACAAAATATCGATGAATGGGTACTATAGTACCCATGGTGGTACCTACCCATATAAGTATGGTGGTATACCGCAAAGCAGTAGTGCTCGCATTGTTCTGTGCCAGTTTGAAGGGTACGTGCGCTAATGAAATTACGGGCATATGAGAATTTTCATTGTTATCTTTCAGGGTGGCAATACCACGTAGGGTGCGTCGTAGGTGGACGTGACCTATGAGGTAATGCATTGTTATAGGCAGAGGATACCGCTTAACATTAGGTGGGCCATCTGCTTGTTCAGTCAAAAATATAAAATTAAATTCTTCTACCAAGGCCTATCAAGTCGAGCACGACCTTCAGCAATGAAGATTAGACCAAGAAAGATCCCTAAGTCAAGTGCCTTATCGCTTGTCTCATCAATACTTTGTTGCTACCGCTCGCACAATGATATCTAAATCTTCAATGACATAACAATCGTATCCGGTAATGTTATTTAGTAGCATGTATGGTGCATCCTTAGAATATAGAATAAACCAAAACCCGTGTCACGCGTAAAAACTATCACCACGCAAACTAGTCTCAATGAGAATAGTTTCACCTGCGACGCAGGAGGTTGCGGGTTGGATTCCCGCCTCGGTACAAATATTTGTACCATCAGTAGAATTTTTTCAGGGTGTTCTGGGTATTAATGGGTGTATGATAAAAAATATCTATCTATGTAATGTATTGTATAAAGTATATCAGTTATCAAGTACCCATAGCAAAAGCTCTACTTAGCTTGGGGCAAGATAATGTTATGTAATCTGTCCAGCATGATTTTTTTATTTATTTAGTTTCACCCAGTCTGTCTGTGGTCGGCCGTGCGGCTAGTCGTGTGAACTCGAAAGATTTTCTTGTGAATATGCCGTTGTGTGTCATTCCCACATGTAAAAATTATAATAGGCGTAAAAATAAAAACGATAGAATCACATTTAATAAGCAGTTATTACATTTAAATATCTTTCTGGTTTAAATAATGTTTTTTTTACCATTAATTCTTTGGATAAAGTCAAGCGTCCATTGTGTCATTGATGCTAACATCACCAAAATATTACTGGTGGGAAGTATGATAGGCGCGGCGCGTAAGGGAAGCATCGTGTTTTGGCAACACAGCGCCCCGTACTAGCATCGTACGCACCTTCTGGTTTATTCTATATTCTAAGGGTACATCATGTTAACGCATGCTCCATAGGTAAACACTTCAGATAGTATAGGTACCTTTGGATTACTTGCCTTACTTACTAAAGATATCCGCTTGGTTATGATGATGAGTGCGAAGCCGCATTGTATGAAATTATAGGACAATATTTCTATATCTGTCAATATAAATAAATATATAAATATTGCTGGACAGTTCAAACAACTTTATCTAGCCCCAAGCTAAGCAGAGCTTGTGTTATGGGTACTAGATAACTGATATACTTAATACAATAGATTACATAGAGATAATTTTTATTATACATATTAAATACCCAGAACACCCTGAACAAATATCTGCAGATTGCACAAATATTTGTCCCGAGGCGGGAATAGAATCCGCAACCTCCTGCGTCGCAGGCGAACCCTCGCCCGCCAATATACAAATCAAATTGAAATACAAGTATGTTGTTTATAAGTACTTATATCAAGCTTAGCGTGTGCTTGTCTTATAAACTGCTGGCTGAATACGGTGCTACGCTACAATGTAGCCCAAATACATTGTCACCTTACCAAAAATCCTGATATATGTTTTCTTCACTCAGGACTCCATAAGAGTCCCTCGTTACGCTCATGGTTCAATACGCCGCCCACGACGTAAGACGCTGCTTATAGTCTGCTTAATCTACTGTACTGAATCCATTCGCTTTCTTAATTGGTCACCACCAATTAGCAACATGTATTTAAAGTTTATGAACTAGGAATAACCTAGGTAACCTGAACAGAATAGATTTTTGTTAGAAAATTGGAGTAAAGAGAAATCAACGAATTTGGTATATTTTCCAACGGACAATATATCAAACAAAGAGAACTAGTTGTACTAATACCCTTTCATCAATTCAATACCAGTAAATATTGTATCATTTTGCTGCCAAGACTCCCCGAAGATCCAGCATCAATCACGGGGGATCAAACCGGCGATAGATCAGCTAAAGCCTTGAAGTAACAATACGCTTATAAATAGCAACTCTGGATCTTTCTTATATTATTTGAGCTTTTGTGCTAAAGATGTATTTTTTATCGGGAGGGAACAAAAAACGAACTTACTTTAAGAAGTAGGTACCTCATATAGGTGACGTATATAATATTTATAATATTACATAATAATTAATATAATACAACAAATGTGCCAAAAACGCCTTTCTCTGTCGATAATAGAGGCGTCCTGTTTACACAAATAAAAGACAAAATACCTGAAGCCCAATTCTCTTATTCATTTTATAACCACACTGCAAGTTGACCGAAACGAGATTGTATTGTAAATTGACTGAGAAATTGGTATTCTAATCCCTCATAACAACAATATAATCTACTTTCGGTTCTTGCGACCATATATTAGAGTAGGATAGTGCTATATAATAATTGTAAAGAGTGAAAGAGAGAATTCTCAGAACTTTGAAACATTAAAGTTACAGTCACATTTCGATATAATCACATTCCGCGTTGTACTGTCAGGTGAGCAGAATACCATTTTGACGTTTGTAACATCGACACTAGATCGTAACTTGATTCGAACTTTAATTTGACTATTTTTTATTACGAGAATTGGGCTTCAGATGTGTATCACTTTTTATGGCAATGCTATGGCTTACCATCCAAATTAGTTTATCAAAATAACCTATTATCATCAGAAGTAGGATGTCAACAAGGCGACCCCTTGGGGCCGGCTATTTTCAGTCTTGCTATTCATCCCATTATCAAAAGGTTAGAGTCAAAATTTAATGTTTGGTATTTAGATGATGGCACCCTAGGTGGCGAAGTGAGCACTGTCATAAAGGACTTGAGGCTTCTCATCGATGAATTCAAACAGATTGACCTTGAACTAAACTTTTCAAACTGTAAACTTTTCATTCCGGACTCCAACCCATCTCATCGCGAAATTATAGACCTTTTCGAAAATGCAGCTCCGTCCATAAAACCTGCTTACAAGTCTTCGCTTCGCCTCCAAGGATCTCCGATTCTAGATGAGTCACTGCCAGGTTTCATTGACGGAAAATTTTAAGATTTTCGCGTTATTTTCCGTTTGCTGAAAATGAACATCCATGTGGCTTTTGTCACGTTACGTTTTTGTCTTTTCTTTCCAAAATTCACATACTTTCTCCGATGTTCCCAACTCTGGAAGCACCCCAGCCTTACACAACCGTTGGATGACATCATGCGCGACACTCTCATTTCCACCTTTAATACACCTTTAGATGATCGCGCTTGCCGCCAGGCTTCACTTCCTATCAGGATGGGAGGTCTTGGCGTCCGCAAAATTACCAGTGTATCAATTCCGGCTTTTTTGTCTTCAATTTTTGGCACTCAAGATTTAATTCGTAAAATACTTTCAAAAAGTACACCACATTTAGAAATTGCTGGTTTTCTACAAGTTAAAGACGCTTGGAAAGTAGCCTGCCCCTGACTCCAACCTGCCCAAAGTCCTTTCCTCTCAGAGACAGTGGGACGAGCCGCTCTGCGAGCTGGAACGGAATAACCTTATTGAAACATCCAGTTCATCAGCGGAGTGCGCTCCACTTCTCGCTTTCTCTGAGTGGGAATCGGGACTATGGTTGCACATTTCCCATATTGGTTGTTTTTTTTCGTCAATGAAACCTGTAATGTATTGTATTAAGTATATCAGTTATCTAGTACCCATAACACAAGCTCTGCTTAGCTTGGGGCTAGATAATGTGGTGTGAACTGTCCAGCATTATTTATTAGATGGAGAGGCTTAAAGTCAAGCTGTGTATTTCCATAGGCTGATGAAATTGATGATTGTTTGGTACTTATCTTTTTTTTAAAGGGTTTTTTACTACCCTGTACGGACTCTTCTGAGACCCTTCCCTTTACCACAGGATACTTTATTTTGCTTACATTTTCCCTACAATCAACGTCCAAATAAAGTACCTATAAGCTTTATTGCCGAAACCCTTTCTGTATAAATCGCTCGTAAAACTAACCAAAATTCCCATTTCCCATCTAGTGCAAAAAGTTCAGAGTCAAATATACGGTCTCATATATTATTCAATATTCTATTTTCGCTCAAAGAAACAGGCCCCTTGATGGACAGATGAGACGGTAACCTTAATTTTCTTTTTTCTGGCCTTATAGGATCCCTCAACGCATTGAATATTAGTTTTATTGTGGAAAACGTGTTGAGAATAATTCAATGGGGAGACACACTGCTTATTTATCACGCTAGGTGGCGCATAATAGCTGGTGGTGTTTCGTAGCCTAACTAAGGTCTATCAATGTTAAAAAAAAAACTGTCAAAAGTGGACAGTATTAGTTACGTCAAAAATGGATAATTTTAGTTTGAGAAAAAGACAAGACCAGTAAATGACAAGCACCAGCGATTGTGGCGCCATCTGAGATTAGTTTTGCCTGTGGCTCCCCATTGATTCTAAATATTGCGTGAAGACTTAAATGTGAAAAACACCCTGTATTTTTATGTTGCCAATCAAAGAATGGGGAAAAAAAAACCTCTTAAGTAACATGGTATTTTAAAACAAAGGAATAACTTAAAATTAATCATTTTAATTTTAATTGATCATTCAAGTCGGTTCGATTCCCAGACGAAGCAAGTAATTTTAAGAAAATCTTTGAATGCAGTATTACTAAACTTTTAAAATAAAATAAAGTCTCATTTCAGTAAAATATCCTATCTACAATATTTAAGGTACTTTCCCTTCATGTCGTATTGTCTTGGAACGCCGTGTATACGGTTTGATGTCTGAACTTGCCCTAAATTGTAAAAAAAAGTCAAAAGTCAAAAGTCAAAAGTCAAAAGTCAAAAGTCAAAAGTCCAAAGTCTTTTGTGATTATGTCTTTGTTTAAATTCAAAAATTCAAATATTCAAAATTCATTGATTTGTGTCCAAAACAGTGAGTCTAAATACTTAATTATTTAAAGGTTCCCTAAACAATATTTTCATTTAAACCGCATAAGTACATGTTTATACATAAGTAAGTAGGTTATTTACTAGGATTCCCTGTGTGGTGGGTTTACTAGGGTTCCGTAGCCAAATGGCAAAAAACGGAACCCTTATGGATTCGTCATGTCTGTCTGTCTGTCCGTCTGTGTGTCACAGCCACTTTTTTCCGAAACTATAAGAGCTATTATTATTAATCATTTATTTCAGGTTATTTACACCCATAAAATTAAATCTATATAAACCCATTAAAACACAAAAACATGAAACATAGCTATGAACTATATATCTATGCTGTTGAAACTTTTTAAATGTAGATGTATTCTGTGAACCGCATAAAGATTTTCAGACAAAAATAGAAAAAAAAACAATAAACTTTTGGGGTTCCCCATACTTAGAACTGAAACTAAAAAAAACATCATACCCGTATTTGTGGGTTATCTATGGATAGGTCTTCAAAAATGATATTGAGGTTTCTAATTTTTTTTTTTTCAAAATTTTGCTCGTGAGACACTTCCAAAGTTGTAAAATGTGTCCCCCCCGTAATTTATAAAATAAGAGAACTATAAAACTAAACAAAAAATATTTACCATATAAAATTCCACCGAAAATTGGTTTGAACGAGATCTAGAAAGTAGTTTTTTTAACCCCCGACGAAAAACGAACGAATGTTATAAGTTTGACGTGTCTGTGTGTGTGTGTGTGTCTGTCTGTCAGTCCCATCGTAGCTCCCAAACGGATGAACCGATTTAGTTTTATTTTAGTTTGAAAGGCGTATTTGTCGGGAGTATTCTTAACTTTGTTTGATCAAAATCTGTTCAGCCGTTCAGAATTGGGTTTTTTTATTTATAAAAAAACTTTTTTTTGTTTTAATACGTCATAAATCGTGATCAATACAAGAAATTTTATATTATGTTACTTGCTGCTACGGAACCCTTCATGGACGAGTCCAACTCGCACTTGGCCGCTTTTATTTCATACAGACCACTCTCCACCATCTGGTATACTTTATATGGCCCTATGTTCTCGGCGTATTGTTATTTTATGTCGTACCTACGCTTCGTTTGTTGAAATCCTAATTGTACTTTCATGTTCAGCGTTCCCTTGATATATTGGGTAATGTAACATTTTACGAGTTCCTAAAGTAACAGGAATTATTAATGTAATCTTAATGGTGGAAATTTGTCGTAAAAGGTAACGTGGTACCGTTTTAGCACTTTGTAGAAACTGGGGTTGATTAAGGTGTTGTAGGGATACAATTATTAGGATCTTATAATACTAGTAGTTCTGCGAACAGCAGACCTCGCGAGCACAAACTTGTATAAAACTTCATTATGCTGATTCAGAGTGAAAAACCAATAAGATTTTTGTGAAAAATACATTTTTCAATACAAGCTTTTATAAAATTAGTGATCGTAACCGTGTGCTGATCAAAATGAGCCTAAATATGGCCAGTCTACTAATATCCATTGGGGAGTTCCGTTGTCCGACTTCCGTCTCCATCATTAGATCAGCTCGCCGTCACCATGATATTACATTGTCATCGGAACTTGACAGGTATGCTAAATTTCAGCTCAATCGGTTGAGGATAACTGCTTTAAAATTCAGTTGCAAGATTCCACCCGGGCATACATTCCAAGTTATTAGAGGCAATTTAAAAAAAAACATAAATACTTATTTCTACTAATTTCATTAGTATTGCCATTCAGCGTGGCAATGCAGCCAGCATCTTAGGGACGCTTCCGTCTGGTAGTGATTTGGATCTGTTGAGCTACCTTTAGATCGCTATAGTAGCGGTCTTTAGGTAGCACAACTGTTTCATTTGTATTTATATTCCTCATCAGTCAATCAAGCATTCATCAATCATCAGTCAAGAAACTTCTACCAAAAACCTTGCAAAATTTATCGACGGTGTAGGTAACCTCACTAAAACCAGTTTAACTAATACATTTGGATAATCAAACAGTCGAATCTAAACAATACTAAGTGGTCAAAATGCACTGCGAACCAACGTTTCCCACATCATCAATACCATGAGTCAGGCGGTACAGTTACCGCCGCTTGCTGTGGCACATCTTGTACTTTAGTATTAGCTTGAACTCTGCACCTCATCATGGCTGCGCCTCGTCATCCCAGAGAACGTGTGAAGTGCGACTTAGGACAACGTCGAACATGCCCATTAGAGAGGTAATGTCATTTATTTTGCACTAGAAACGGGATATTTACCATGATTTTTGAGTTTTAATTGTGCCCGATATTGCGGCACAGTTGCATCGGGATTGTTTCTAGTGAAAAGTATGTACATAACCATGATAGTTTTAAAAGTTACGTCATTTATTTGGTTTGAAAACACAAGCGCGGCGTTCTGCGTTCCGTTTGGCCGACGCAAAGATGGGTTATTTCCACTAGGTGCACTATACTATTGTTATGCAAATTTTTGAAATTTAACTCCATTTCGTAAACTGCCTACAGTCAAAGAAAATAATGTTATGAATTTAATCTCGAACGAAAAATGCCGAATATAAAGTCTCTAATGAAAAATCTCCAATTTATAATCCCAAATGAAAAATCACGAATGAAATATCTCGAATGAAAAGTCTTGTTTGAATAACGATCAAACAGTACCTACGCTAGATTTAGGCTAGCAAATATTACAACAGAATATATAATATATTACTAAGTATCGATATGGATTTGGTGACATGTCATAGTGAATAACACTTGTTCACTATGTAAATAAGTATGGAAATAAATGTAATACTGTAACAGTTTTGAAATTAAAAGTCTCAAATCAAAAAACTAGAATGAAAAATTCCGAATAAAAAATCTCGAATGAAAATCTCGTAAGAAGAAGTTCAAATAAAAAATCTCTAGTGAAAAATCTCGAATGAAAAATCCCGAATAAAAAATCTCAAACACCAAAAAACTAATAGGTACCTAAAGTAAGCAGTAGGTAAAAACCGGCTCAAGTGACTGTGTGCCAAAATGGCGTCCAGTTCAGCATAAATGTTGGGCGAGACGCCCAACGCTGATTTTCAGCCGCAACTGCGCTGGAGATATATCCATTGGTGACCTTGGCGAACTTTTTTTTGTTTTCTATACAACTTGGTATTACAGATCAAACAGATGGCCCACCTGATGTTAAGTGGTACCCTCTGCCTATGAACAGTGCATTATCACATAGGTCACGTCCACCTAGGACGCACCCTATTTGGCATTGCACTGTGCCCACCACCCTGAGAAATAAAGTTGAAAGGTCTCATGTGCCTGTAATTTTACCAGAAACCCCAAACCGGAACACAGCAAAGCGAGCACTACTGCTTTGCGGCAGAAATAGGAATAGTGGGATATCGGACACCTGTGCCAGAGTAGAACCGCAGACTACACAAGATATTTGCGAAGAGGATAAACAATGTAAAAGCACATTACGGATAATTGACTCCTGCACTATATCAAAGAGTTATTGATGTAGCGAATCAGTACATCACGTCAGTCTAATTTGATTCAAGCAAGGAATTAAAAAACTTCTTCTTTTCTTCTTAAAATAGCTTCTGAGAAGTGCTCCAAACAATTTCGCCAATATCATACATACATACATAGACACACGCCTTTTTTCCCGAAGGGGTAGGCAGAGCCTCAATGGGCCTCTATTCACAGGTTGCACCATCGTGGAATATAGACGTGACAAGTGGTGAGCTCAATCTCAAGTGATATAATTATGTTTTCACACCACCTGCTCGATGATGTCGAATTACATATCATGCAACCTCAACGTAAAGTAAAGCATTATCTCCCAAGGGATATAAAGTTGTATGAAACTCCCTAGGGAATAAAGTGATTTGAATTTGGAACGTCAAAATCGTGTGGAAACTCGTGGAAAACTCTGAGTAAAAAGAAACCCATATGGCATTGTAAAGAGGTTTTTTTTTTCTTTATAATTGGCGCCGCACGGCTTGTGCATTTGCCATTTTCAAGTATCTGTATTTTCACTATTTTGTATTTTAAATATATTTTGCAACGTTACACTCCTTCCAAGTCTTCAAAGTCACAGTCGAGTCATGTTTTAGTAAAATGGTGGCCAATTTTACTAAAACTTTGGTAGACAATTTCCACCAATTTAAAAAGTCACGCAATTCACTTCCATTTCATTTCACAACACTTGTGGTTTTTAAACGAGCTACATTAGTTAAAATGCCTCCAAAATAATACAAAATAACTCAAGAAAACACTAGGAAAAGAAATAAAATAAAAGTAGGCAACGTCTGTTTTCGAAAGTGGCGGGAAGAGTCCGTAAAGAGGTTTGTTCGAAAAATCAAAATGGCCACCATAAGCAGAACTCAGAAAAAAAAGGTACGTTTACCACAGAAGAAGTAATACATTACAAAAAAAAACACAGACCAAGAGTGTACTAAAAATAATATGAAACAAAAGACGGTGCTTGGTGCTGTGATTTTGAGTGAATTTTTATTGTCTCGCAGAATGTGTGAAAAGTAGAGTATGCACCTCTGGAATAAAGCCTGTAAGCCCTGCTTCAGCAGCTGTGTAGAAATATCGCGCACTACCGATGCCGGCACTACTCTCGGTACTGCACTTTTATAGAAAAACAAAGCGAGCGCTGGTTCACACTTCCGTCGAAAGCCGCGAGGAGTGTTGGTCCAAGTTACAAGAACTAATTGATTATATAAACTACTAGCGACGCGTCCCGGCTTCGCACGGGTAGTTCAGGATGAAAAACAGCCCCCTCTCCTATCCCCCTGGTAGCCTATGTCACTCAGGGTGAATGTAGCTTTCCATTTTTTTTTTTTTTTCCAATTTTTTGAAATCAGCACAATAGCCTCTGAGTTTATTCATTACAAACGTACACAAACACAAAAATACAAATCATTCCTTTCAAATATTAGTGTAGACAAGCCTTAATTTAACTATGTATGTCCGGGTAGAATCTTGCAACTGAATTTTAAAGCAGTTATCCTCAACCGATTGAGATGATATTTTTCATACCAGTCAAGCTCTGATGACAATGCAATATTATGGTGACAGCGAGCTGATCTGATGATGGAAACGGAAGGAGGACAACGGAACTCCTCGAGGGATAATAGTAGACTGGCCGTGTTTAGGCTCATTTTGATCAGCACACGGTTACGATCACTAATTTTATAAAAGCTTGTATTGAAAAATATATTTTAACAAAAAACGTATTAAGGGTTATTTTAACAAAAAAAAACATGTTAGGTCAGGTTGCTTTGGGTAATGGACACCTCTTTTTGTAATTAATTAAATTGATGTGTTATTACTTGATTTTATATAATTTATAAGGGATATGATTTTATTTTATTTAATTGTGTTATTTTGGAAGAATTTATAAATTTAGTTAGGGGGGACGGGGGGCTTGTTACTGTTGGTTATTTTTATGGTATTTTTACTATAGGATATAATGTTGTTGCACAATCATATCAACTTAGGTCTTCTTAGAGGCGTATCTAGACGCCAAAAAGATAAATAAACAACCTGAATATAATCGCGATGTCCTGCGTCTCGCACCAAACCGCACGTCTCCGGTAAAAGCGTGTTGGTACATATCGGCGCGCCAACAAACAGCCCTAGATCATCGCAGGCATTCTTCCAAACAATGTTATATATAGTCGCACGCGCATCCGCATGTTATTTATAGCTCGGACGTCAGCATAGACCAGCTATTGGGAAACGATATATGCTTATAAGGTGAGATGCAGTGTTCCGGTATAAGAATAGAACCCTCCGTTTCCTCCCGTGGATGCTGTAAAAGCCAGCACTAAAATGTATGGTCCATCTAGCTTCCCACTTTTTATTTTGGTCGAAGCTTCCCACACTGTCATCCAGTTCGTATTAGTAACTAAAATAAATAAATAATGCTGGACAGTTTATACAACATTATCTAGCCCCAAGCTAAGCAGAGCTTGTGTTATGGGTACTAGATAGCTGATATACTTATTACAATATAAATTACATAGATAGATATTTTTTATTATACTTAGAAAATACCCAAAACAAATATCTGCGATCGCACAAATATTTGTTCCAAGGCGGGAATTAAACCCGCAACCTCCTGCGTCGCAGGTGAACCATCGCCAGCCGCGCCACAGAGGTCGTCCTAAATAACTCCTATATCATGTGGAAACACGTTCAAGGTGTAGGAAGTGCAGTAAGTTTTTGGTAGGCAAGTATATATAAGTTGTACGTAGTTGTATATGTATATGTTGTGACGACATCTGTGGCGTGGTGGGCGAAGGTTTGCCTGCAACGCAGGAGGTTGGGGGTTCGATTCCCGCCTCGGTACAAATATTTGTGCGTTCTCCAGATATTTGTTCAGGGTGTTCTGGGTGTTTTCTAAGTATAATACAAAATATCTATCTATGTAATTTATATTGTAATAAGTATATCAGTTATCTAGTACCCATAACACAAGCTCTGCTTAGCTTGGGGCTGGATTATGCTGTGTGAACTGTCCAGGATTATTTATTTATATTTTCCGGAATAGGTATTGACCGAGCATAGCCAGGTCCAGAATGATCCGTAGAACAACTAGAGTGAGAGTGGGTGGGTCCAATTACGCACTAGTAGTTATCTGACCTTTGAACCAGCCCAAAATAAAATAAAAATTACTTTCAGTAATAAAACAAGGAAAGTAAACGACATAAAAGCAATTTATTTGAGCGATAGCTGTTTGTGGAAGGAAAACTTGCTCGAGCGAAACTTTCGCTTGGTCGATATAGTTTTTCCTGGCACTGTGGTAAAATTATAGAAAGGACAGTCGTGGACACAATGTGTAAAGGAGTTGGGCAACCGCTGACCCAGACGAAAAATAAATGAACCTTCCCTTTATGGAAGTAATTAATACGGTTCTAAATGTTGTTTTTTGACCAATTTTTCTAAAGAAAGTTTTCGCGAGACACACTTCCAAAGTGATAAAATGTGTTCGCCCCCCTGTAACTTCTAAAATAAGAGAATGATAATACTAAAAAAATATATGATGTTACTATGTAAACTTCCACTGAAAATTGGTTTGAACGAGAATTAGTAAGAAGTTTAGTTTTAAATTGTAAAACATCCAAGAACTTTTATTTTATGTTACTTGCTGCTACGGAACCCTTCATGGGCGAGTCCAACTCGCACTTGGGCGCTTTTTTTTCAAGACAAGGGTCACGAATTATATGGCAGATTGTGTTTTTTTTTTTTTTTTTTTTTTTTTAATTGTTATTAAAAAACATTTACATAATTATACGAGTATTTCATACATTTTTCATTTTATTCTAAGTCTATAACTTTTTATTATTATTTAAAATAAATGCAGCAAAGGTGACAAATAAAGAGGTACCTAGTTATGTTATTTCTAACATAGCTACTTATATATCACCTTTTCTTAACAAGCAAGTGAAAATCATGTCTCGTGTACAATTTTGGTTTGTAGGAATGCAATAATTAATCATCGATTTTACCTTATTCAGCAGCCACAGTCGAAAACATCGTCCAAATCACGAACAGTGCCTGAATTAAAATTCATTCCGCATTGGGTGAAGGCAGAATGCGAATGATGTTAATGACGAATTTCATACTTTTTTTTTTTTTTTTTTTTTTTATTCTACTTGGATGACGGAACAGGCAAGAGGCCCACCTGATGTTAAACGGTAACCTCAGCCTATGAACAGTGCATTACCTCATAGGTCACGTCCACCTAGGACGCACCCTATGTGACATTGCACTGCGCCCGCCACCCTGAGACATAGATGAAAAGTCTCATGTGCCTGTAATTTCACCAGCACCCTTACCCTTCAAATCGGAACACAGCAATGCGAGCACTACTGCTTTGCGGCAGAAATAGGTATGGTGGTAGTACTTCCCCGGACGAACTCTTTCACAAAAGCGCTTTTTTGTGAAAGAGTTCGTCCGGGGAAGTACTACCACCATACCTATTTCTGCCGCAAAGCAGTAGTGCTCGCGTTGCTGTGTTCCGGTTTGAAGGGTAAGGGTGCCGGTGAAATTACAGGCACATGAGACTTTTCACCTTTATGTCTCAGGGTGGCGGGCGCAGTGCAATGCCACATAGGGTGCGTCCTAGGTGGACGTGACCTATGAGGTAATGCACTGTTCATAGGCAGAGGTTACCGCTTAACATCAGGTGGGCCTCTTGCTTGATCCGTCATCAAAGTAGTATATAAAAAAAAAAAAAAAAAACTCGAGGAGTTAACAATACTTAAAAGGCAACAATGTTAAAACATCAGCAACTTCGAGACAACAAGATACATGTCCAGAACAAACAGAACTCTGCAAATCGATTCTGCAATATTTGCGGAAATCTTGTTCATTTTGTTTCCGATTGTACCTCGCCTCTAAAGAAAATTGAAAAGTGGTTTGTGTACACAATGTTACCAACTCAGCAATTCTTTTGAAAAAACTACAAAAAGAGTTACAGAAAAATTACAATTTGAAAATGTTCCAGCAATATAAACTTTCAAAGATATACGTAGCTCGCATTACGTGAACTTGCGTTACACGAGTTGAAGAAATATTTAGTTACGGAAAGAATAATATTATAACAAACACAAGTAAATACAAGTAGGTATGTACAAAAGAAACAGCTGTGCTATCTTAAGACCGCCGCTAACGATCTAAAGGTAGCTCAACTGATCCAAATCACTACCAGACGGAAGCGTCCCTAAGATGCATGGCTGCATTGCCACGCTGAATGGCAGCACTAATGCGTTGAGCCAGATAAGAGCCAGCTCTCGGGTCTCGCGTCGCTTCGTCCAGACGCCCTGAAAGAATGTTGTAAACGCGAAGGGCCCCGATACCCCACTTGCGTAAAAGTATTCTATAGTACTAATACTGTAACAAACGTTTTTTGAATGTTTGTTACTATATCAAGCCGTAACGGCTGAACTGTTTTTGATACGTAGGTAGAGGTACATGATCTGGATTACTTTAATCAGCCCCCTTAAATATTTATTGAATTCTGTTTTTTTAGTATTTGTTGTTATAGAGGCAACAGAAATACATCATCTGTGAAAATTTGAACTGTGTAATTATCACGGTTCATGAGATACAGCCTGGTGACAGACGGACGGAGAGACAGACAGCCGAGCCTTAGTAATAGGTTCCCGTTTTACCCTTTGGGTACGGAACCCTAAAAATAGTACATTTTGATACTAAGGTCGTAAATAGGTTATTACCATGGACCTAATATCCAAGTCCATGTGTATTACAAATGAGTTAAGTCGTAAGGTTGCATGCCTTTCGATCTTCTATAGGTTACATTTCGGAGGATACTCCCAGGAACTGCACGATCTGATCCCACCATCTCCTTTTCATCATAGGACGAGCAGACGTACGGCTCGGTGCCATCCTTGCCTCATTAGTATACCCTCCATTCGTACTGAACGTTTCAGTTCTACCTTTATAATGCGAACTGCTAAGGAGTGGAATACACTACCGTCGTCTGTCTTTCCTGAAAACTATAATCTGGGTCTTTTCAAGGCTAGAGTGAATAGGTGCCTTCTAGACCTTTGTGCTCCATCTTCGGCCACACCGTCACTTACCAACAGGTGAGATCGTGGTCAAACAAAGGTCTATCAATGTTAAAAAAAGTATCATAGTTTAAAAAAAAGAGTTGACGTTATCATGCAACTTTTTTCAATACCAGTGATTGAGTCAGTGACTTTTTTTGTGATTGTGACAAAACAAATAAATATCTTAAGCCGCTAATACCCGAATTAATTTTTCTTCGTCTTTAGTCAACATCATTATTTAACTCACATTTAACGACCTCCAATTTAATTAACTCCATGCTAGTAAACATTTAATGAACTCCACGCTAGTAAACATTTAATTAACTCCATGCTAGTAAACATTTAATTAACTCCGTGCTAGTAAACATTTAATTAACTCCACGCTAGTAAACATTTAATTAACTCCACGCTAGTAAACATTTAATTAACTCCACGCTAGTAAACATTTAATTAACTCCATGCTAGTAAACATTTAATTAACTCCATGCTACTAAACATTTAATTAACTCCACGCTAGTAAACATTTAATTAACTCCATGCTTGTAAACATTTAATTAACTCCATGCTAGTAAACATTTAATTAACTCCATGCTAGTAAACATTTTTGCTGGCATGACAAATATACTGATAAATAAATAGTCTCAGAGTCTAATTGTTTGTATGTATGTATGTACGTGTTTGTATGTATGTATGTGTTTGTATGTATGTATGTGTGTGTTTTTGTACGACGATAACTGCAGAAACATTGACCCAATCTTGATGAAACTTGGTAGGTTATGTGAATGTAATTTTTAAGTTCGAACATGAGCTTGATCGGTGCACGGGTTTTTGAGCTATGGAGGTCCAAAGGGTACCCCAAAATAGGCGTTATAACTAGGTCATGACCCCTATTTTGGGTCATAACTTGGTCAAAAAATTCAAGAATGCAAAATTTTACATAGCGAGCTCGCATTCGGGGCCAACTTCTACATTATTAATGTGAAAGTCAGCCTCGTTTTCACGAGGGGGATGAATTCTGGTGACGTAACGCGATGTACCGCATCATCGTACGACGTCACCGCACGGTGACGCATGTCCCGGGGACATCTGTCCCCTAGTGAAAACAAGGCTTTACTTATGCAATGAGTGCTATGTACAATATACCACTACTAGGTCAAAATATGTATTACTAGTCACTGGATTAATAGCGATAATAAATAACATCGAAATGACTTTTACGGACTAAAATTTCGATGTTATTTTCGCTACTAATCCACTGTTTTCTTCAACCAAATATGATTTGCCGCAAATAATGACCAATATAAAAGCCAACAACAGTCATTTCAGTGTAAAATTATACGGGTAGTAATAAAAGCTCCGACAAAAAAAGAACAATTGTCCTTACTCAAAATATTAAATCTACTGCCTAAAATACTAACTTTCCGACTACTTTTTTCCGAATAAAAATGACGAAACGACCGAATGAGATACTGAAATCTTCGATAAATAAACATGATAAATGGTTCGCTGCGGGCCCTACCGGGCCACGCTCGCCTTCGGCTCGCTCGCAGCTCACGTGCTGATAATGTTCTAACCTAACCTATGTGGAGTCGGGGTGCTCCGTGTCGGTTCTGTCACTTATTTTGAACCAAAACAAAATTACTAAGTTACCGACAACAGAGGTTGTCGGTAACTTAGTAATTTTGTCGGAGGTTCATTATAACGCTGGTTAATTAGAATAATAGTCGGCCACAGATCGCTGGAGATTCATTTGTTTTTCGGAACCATTATTATTTCCCAAAATATACTCTGTTCGTCCATATTAACCGCCCACAACACAGGGAATCATCCCTGTGTGTGTTGTGTGTTCCCTGTGTGTGTGTTCTGGGGTTTAGTAAATAACCTACTTACTTATGCATAAACATAAAATAAAAGAAATAAAAAAAAACATTTATTCTTTAACAATTAACCTTGACATAATTAAGTATTTAGTCTCAGTGTTTTGGATACAAATAAATGTTTTATTTTTAAAAAGTTTGGTAAAATACATTAGTATGATTAAGTAAACTAATGGAAGCTAAGTTACAAAGTCTTTTGTTTTTTCTTCTCCTTATTACGTTTTTGTGCACCACCTACATAAATGTATCCACAATACACAAAGGTTAGCTGGTAGAGAATGCTTCTTAGCATTAAGTTCGCCTATGTACATTGTTTGTTTTGTACAATACAGAATATTCTATTCTATTCTATGCTACCTTTAGATCGCTAGCAGCGGTCTTCAGGTAGCACAACTGTTTCATATGTAGTAGTTTTAGTAGTAGTAGAGCTTTTTTGTGAAAGAGTTCGTCCGGGGAAGTACTACCACCATACCTATTTCTGCCGCAAAGCAGTAGTGCTCGCATTGCTGTGTTCCGGTTTGAAGGGTAAGGGTGCCGGTGAAATTACAGGCACATGAGACTTTTCATCTTTATGTCTCAGGGTGACGGGCGCAGTGCAATGCCACATAGGGCGCGTCCTAGGTGAACGTGACCTATGAGGTAATGCACTGTTCATAGGCAGAGGTTACCGCTTAACATCAGGTGGGGCATCTGCTTGTTCCGTCAATCAAGAAATATAAAAAAAAAAAAAAAAAAAAAAATGTATTTTGTACATATACCTTGTATTATTCTTTCTGTAAATAAATGTATTTTTCTATGCTTCATTTTTCCGAAATACGAATACCGTAAATCTCACTTATTACTCATAGTCATCCATAAAAATATTATCACATAGAAAGCTTAGATCAAAGAAATATAGATTCCTTCGAAAATGTTAGAACCGAACGTGAGCGATAAAATCGCACCGAGGACTTTCAAAGGTAATAAAAATAACGGCAGATAGAAAAGCCTCGTAAACTCCAAAGCTAGGCCTTGGTCACCGGTGCACGGAAGCCACTACGAATACTATGGGTTTTTATATAGCCCCAAAAAAGAGTGTCTTGTTTTCTTTATTGAACGAGCGAAGCGAGTTCTCTGAGTCAACTTAGAATAATCGGCGTTTGTATATATGAATGTTTTTTTTTTTTTTTTTTTTTTTTATGCTACTAGAATGACGGAACAAGCAAATGGCCCACCTGATGTTAAGCGGTAACATCTGCCTATGAACAGTACTTTACCTCATAGGTCACGTCCACCTAGGACGCGCCCTATGTGGCATTGCACTGCGCCCGCCACCTTGAGAAATAAAGATGAAAAGTCTCGTGTGCCTGTAATTTCACCGGCACCCTTACCCTTCAAACCGGAACACAGCAATGCGAGCACTACTGCTTTGCGGCAGAAATAGTAGTAGTGGGGTGGTAGTACTTCCCCGGACGAACTCTTTCACAAAAAAGCTCTACTACTACTATTATGTATTATGTATGTTTGTCCGAGCATAAATTCCGAACAGTTAATTCGATCTTCATGAAATTTAATTGGGGGTAGATAGGATTGATAAAAGTTGGTAAGGTTATGAGCTGTATCGGTTGGGGGGTTGTTGAGATATCGGGGTCCAAGAGGGGGTAAAAAAAAGAGTGAGAATATCAGATCAAATGGGGTGTCATATGAAAGCCTCTCGTTTCGACATTTAAAAACTATTTTAAACTATCGACTCGCTCTGGCTTCGCACGGGTAGCCCCCGGTGAAAAACAGCCCCCCCTCCCATGTTCTTTTCCTAGTTCTAAGCTACCTCCCCACCAATTTTCAGCCAAATCGGTTCAGCCGTTCTTGAGTTATAAGTGGTGTAACCAACACGACTTTGTTTTTTATATATAGATATCTGAAGGTGAGTTTGTAATCAATGTATAGAACTTGGGAGTAGGTTCTTAATATATATACCACTAAAGCTAAGGCCAAACCAACGTAGTAGTAGTAGAGCTTTTTAGTGAAAGAGTTCGTCCGGGGAAGTACTACCACCATACCTATTTCTGCCGCAAAGCAGTAGTGCTCGCATTGCTGTGTTCCGGTTTGAAGGGTAAGGGTGCCGGTGAAATTACAGGCACATGAGACTTTTTATCTTTATGTCTCAGGGTGGTGGGCGCAGTGCAATGCCACATAGGTTGCGTCCTAGGTGGACGTGATCTATGAGGTAATGCACTGTTCATAGGCAGAGGTTACCGCTTAACATCAGGTGGGCCTCTTGCTTGATCCGTCATCCAAGTAGTATAAAAAAAAAAAAAAAACGCGTTCAGCCCGCGTACTCTGGCGTGTACGGTGGCGATCAATGGTAAGACAATGGATCGCCACCGTGCACGTCACCGCGGACGTGGGCTAAACGCGTTGGTTTGGGGAGTTTACTGCACGTTCTAATCAAACAAAAAACTTGAGAGAACTAGATAAAATAGTTGAGAATAAATTATTTGTTGATTTTAAAATCACGTTATCTTTGTACAATTATGAGATGGGTATTCCGTCTTACCTTTACTACCTTTAGACTATAGTCGAGGTTAATAAATTGTTTAAGAATTTTTTGATAAAAATAATGCTATCATGAACAAAAGTTATAAGTAGGTATCCAAAATTCTGTGCACAAACGAATCTTATTCATTTCTCAAGAAAGAACTTCGAAGTAATTTTTCCCTTTGATTATTTTTTCGGACTTTAAAATCGTAGTTGAGTTTTTTTTTTTTTAGTCCCATATTTAGTTCCCATAAGCCGACTAAGGGATTACCCGGACTGTTCGTTAGATTCGTTGGTATAAGATTTGTCCTGGCTGCTTAGCTTGTAATGTGTTGTTACTGGAAGAAAGTGTTAGCTGAGTCAGTCATGGGCAGCAATGGTGGCGATGAGCTCACCCCTTGTCACGTCTGTTTCCCACGATGGTGTAACCCACAGTGAAAAGAGGCCCATTGAGGCTCTGCCTAATACCCTTACGGGGGAAAAGGCGTGTATCATATGTATGTATGGGAATTATTTTGAATTGAGCTGGTCGAGTGATCACTATAAATCTGGGCTATAGCCTCCCCCATGGCATAAAAACACATCTATATTCAGGACCCTCATAAACACAACAGAACATAAATTTTATTCAGCAATTTTCAACCTTATATCAAAGAAATATTTGACATCAGTTGCAGCTCCGCTATATTAAAGCCGACATAATACAGTCACCGTTTCATACAATAAGTTTTTTCTGAAAAATATATTTTTCAATACAAGCTTTTATAAAATTAGTGATCGTAACCGTGTGCTGATCAAAATGAGCCTAAACACGGCCAGTCTACTATTATCCATCGAGAAGTTCCGTTGTCCACGTTCCGTCTCCATTTTCAGATCAGCTCGCTGTCACCATCATATTGTATTGTCATCGGAACTTGACAGGTATGCCAAATTTCAGCTCAATCGGTTGAGGTTAACTGCTTTAAAATTCAATTGCAAGATTCCACCGGATTCCACCCAGACAAACATACATACATTGCTAAACGGGATAGAGAGGAGGATTGGACTTCGGATTTCAGTGCTTTTAAGGAGGAGATGAAAGCAATGATGGAAGCCCTCATGTCTGATCAAGAATCAGAACTTAAAAAGCTGTTTACTCCCACCCTGACAGAAATTCAAAAAACTAACCGAAATATTGAAAGTTCCATTGCTCTTTTAATGAGCAAGAATGAAGAGCTCACGAAGAAAGTTGAGCTTTTAGAGCAACAGAAAAAGAAAGACAACGAATATATAACCATTCTGGAGAACAGAGTAGAAGACATACAAAGAACCGAAAGGAAAAGTAGCATAGAGGTGAAAAATGTGCCGAAGGGTAAGTCTGAGACCAAGGAAGACTTGATAAATATGGTTGTACGGCTTGGGAAATCTATTGACTGTAATATCAATAAGTCAGAAATCAAAATTATTTTCAGAGTACGAGGAAAGAAAGAAGGACAAATAAATACACCTATTATAGTAGAGTTTTCTTCTACTATCTTGAAGACTGATGTTCTAAAAATGAGCAAAGCTCATAACATCAAACACAAAGGAAAGCTTTGCGCCAAACACCTGGGCTTCACTAGAAGTGAAGACACACCCGTTTTTGTCTCTGAACAACTGACGGTAAAGGGATCCCGGTTACATTACCTCGCAAGGGACCTCGCTAAGTCAAAAGGCTACAAATACTGCTGGACCTCATACGGGCGAGTCTACGTGAGGAAAAATGAAAATTCTCCAATCATCACGATCATCAGTGAAAACCAGGTGAACAGCCTGATTCAGGCTATATGACTGTTACTACCTATTTTTACACTAAGATCTCTATTAGATGTAATATTTACTAGAGTTAAGGCTAATTACTTATTTTCTTTGTGTATACAATTGCTTCTATCAGACAAATCACTCACACACTTTACACAAAAAACACACACATCCATTCACACACAACTTCAAACAATCGGTTTGGGAATTGCCATTCTTTTTATAATACAAAAACTATATATTCAAAAAAACCTTCACAACACTGAGCACACATTAGCTGTCTACATCTACAACATGAGTCACAATTTACATATGACTGGAATCACTTATCTAAATCCTTATGATGGATAAACCATTAGAAATTGCAAATGAAATAGACAATACAGAAATCGCACATTATTTTGCATGTAGAGTAGAAGAACTACAGTCAATGATACGCACAAAATCATCTGACCTAAGTATAATTACACAAAACATTAGAAGCGTTTATTGTAATATAAATGACTTTGAAATAACACTTACAGAGCTTAAATTAATAGCGGATATTATAGTATTAACAGAATGCAGACTTAAACAATCTAAACCTATACCTCATCTTTTAAACTATAACTCATTTACTACAACTAATCATCTGAATCAAAATGACGGTGTGATAACCTATATTAAAAACAATCATAAAGCCTTAGTAAAGGAAATAATATTGGTACAAGCGTCTTGTCTACAAATAACTATTTACCAAACTGTAATACTATGTATATACCGTTCACCATCAAATACTAACGCTGAAAAATTTATTAACTCACTAATTAGTCACTTAGACAGCATACAATCATTTGAAAAAATAATAATAGTAGGAGACTTAAATATTAACATCATACCTAAAACAGAAGAAAAAAGTGATGAAAGGAAAAATAGGTTAAATTACTTAAATGCTATGTCAACGTATGGACTATTGCCTGGTCATTACTTACCTACTAGAGAGGGCAATTGTCTCGACCATATCATATTGAAACTAAATAAAGGTAAAAATACTGCTACAATTGCTGTACTTCAAACATCTATTACTGATCATTTAACAATAGTACTAATTCTTTCTAAAATTACAAATTTGACAAACATTCATAAGACTAAAAACACCGTCAATTACGAAAAAGCCATACAAGACCTGCAACTAAACATCTCAGATCTACTACATCTAAATGACCCTAATATCTTATCTAACCTACTAACTAACAAAATTCAAAAAAGTCTCGCTGACAATACTGTAACTATTAATATACCTAGAAGCAAACGTATAATTAAGCCCTGGATCACACAGGGTATCCTACGTTGTATTAAAAATAGAAATGAAATGCAAAGAAAATTGCGATTAGACCCGAAAAATGATTTACTGAAGATAACATATAGAAGATATCGGAATTTCTGCAACAATTTAATTAAAAAACTTAAAAGAATATATGACCGTGAGCAATTAGCAAAATCTTCTAAAAATAGTAAGGCTCTCTGGAATAGTATAAATAATATAACTCATTACAAACCGGCTAAATCACCAAACATCCAACTGCTTAACATTAAGTCTTCATCTAAAGATTCAGTTAATTTTGTCAACTCATACTTTGCCAGTATAGGAAAAACTCTTGCAGAAAACATCATACAACAGAATATTATATCACATGACACTAATATTGATTTACCCTTTAACCAAGTTTCATCCTTAGTGTTATTAGATGCGGACCCTCAAGAAATATATAATATAATTTTGAAGTTAAAATCAAAAAGTGCACCTGGCTTGGACAATATTTCAACGATTTTTTTGAAACAGTCAATACCCTTTCTAATTCCAATCTTCTGTCACTTAGTAAACTTATGTTTTAGCCAAGGAATCTTCCCAAAAATCCTTAAACAATCAATTATTACCCCTGTGCATAAGAGTGGAGACAGAGACGACGTCAACAATTATAGACCTATTTCAGTATTGCCATCAATATCCAAAATATTAGAAAAGTTACTTAATAACAGACTATTGAATTATCTTCATAAATTTAACATAATTTCTAAATCACAATATGGTTTCAGACAAGGTCTCTCAACTGAGGACGCTGTCACTGCATTATGTAATCTCATCGTTGAGCATGTAGATAACGGGCGGAAATGTGTAACAGTATTTCTAGACCTCAAAAAGGCATTTGACACCGTTTCTGTCCCCATTCTTATTCAGAAGCTAGACAAAATAGGTATAAGGGGTACTCCTCTTGCTTTATTGACAGACTACCTTCACGAGCGTACGCAGAAGGTTAAAATTGGTGAGGTTATCAGTGATGAGGTATCTATAAGTTATGGGGTCCCTCAGGGGAGTGTGTTGGGACCTACTTTGTTTCTAGCTTACATAAATGATCTCTGTGACGTAACACTAAAGGATGGCAATATATTTTCTTATGCAGATGACACAGCTATTGTCTTCTCCGGACGGTCCTGGACTGACGTTAAAAAAAACACAGAAAAGGGGCTCAAAAAGATTGCTAAATGGTTAAAAACGAATTTGCTCACGCTTAATGTTGCTAAAACAAATTTTATGTGCTTTACTATGAATTCATCCACCCAACCTGATCCTGATTATAACATCAAAATTCATGACTGTTTTAAATCGTCCTGTAATTGTTCCATGATAGGAAAAGTAGATACAACTAAATATTTAGGGATTATGATAGACAAACGACTGTCATGGCACGCACATCTAGAACTGCTCATGAGCAGGACTAGGAAACTTATGTGGATTTTCAAAAACCTAAGACACGTAGCTCCACATGACCTTCTTAAACAAATTTATTTCGCGTTAGCCCAGTCAATTTTAACTTATTGCATTCCTGTGTGGGGTGGTGCTACAAAAACGAAATTCTTGGATCTGGAAAGAGCTCAAAGGTCACTTCTTAAAGTTATGTTCTCAAAGCCTTATAGACACCCTACAGAAATACTCTACTCGAACTCACAATTACTAACAGTAAGGAAACTATATGTCCTTTTTTCGGTATTGAAATACCATAATACACTAGAATTTGACCCTACGAAACTGGACAGAAGAAGAAAAGATATTGTTACTAGGAAAGTACATGTAAAAACAACTTATGCATCGCGGCAATATACATGTCAATCTACTCACTTATACAATCAAATAAATAAGAAAATCAACATTTACCCACTAAATACACATAATTGCAAGGAAACACTATCAAAATGGCTACTGCAATTAAGTTACGACGAAATTGAAGCACTTTTAGGGAAAATTATTTAACTGGTTTAAACTTAAACACCCTTACTTTCATCCTTTTGAGCATTGTAGCCTCCGTGCTCGATGTGTACATCCTCACTCGTTGTGTTTATTCTGCAATAACCAGTTATACGAGACTGACGTTTTTGCAGGATCAATCCACCCATAAACATACACTACACTCAATCGAATACGCGTTACAATCACATGAACACTCATTACACTCACACAAATACATATTACGCTCCCACACAAACACTACACTCACTCGCAATATATATTCTCACACCAACATACCAACGAACACTCAACTATTGTACGCATACCCGTCTAAAATACAACACAATCACGCCTACATGTGTACACACACACCCACACAAACACAAACACACACACACACACACACACACACACACTCACACACCCACACACACACACACACACACACACACGTATACACACATACAAAAAATTTCTTGTTTTTGTTTTGTTTTAATGTAATTTTTCTTGCATTTACTTTTTAAGGTAGATGTAAAAATGTTTTATTTGTAACAAAACTAAATCTATGATACGGAAGAGCGAGACCACCTAGCACAGGTATTTTATACTTAAAAGGTGGTCTCAACTACGGATATTTCTATGTTACATTAAGTTACAGAAATAAATATTATCTTATCTTATCTTATCTTACATTGTAGGCGTCATATTATGTTAAATTCGAAATTGCAATAATAGCGGTAAACTTGCTTTTTAGGGTTCCGTAGTCAAAGACAAGGAACCCTTATGGATTCGTCATGTCTGTCTGTCTGTCTGTCTGTCCGTGTATGTCACAGCCTTTTTTTTCCGAAACTATAAGAGCTATTCTGTTGAAACTTGGTAGGTAGATGTATTCTGTGAACCGCATTAAGATTTTAACACAAAAATTTAAAAAAAACTATTATTTTTGGGGTTCCCAATACATAGAACTGAAACTCAAAAAAAAAAAAAAACATCAAACCTATACGTGTGGGGTATTTATGGATAGGTCTTCAAAAATGATATTGAGGTTTTTAATATAATTTTTTTCTAAACTGAATAGTTTGCGCGAGAGACACTTCCAAAGTGGTAAAAAGTGTACACCCCATAACTTCTAAAATAAGAGAATGATAAAACTAAAAAAAAAAAAACATGTAAATTACCATGTAAACTTTCATTAAAAATCGGTTTGAACGAGATCTAGTAAGTAGTTTTTTTTTAATACGTCATTAATCATAATCCATCCAAGAACTTTTATATTATGTTACTTGCTGCTACGGAACCCTTCATGGGCGAGTCCGACACGCTCTTGGCCGCTTTTTTTTTGTATGTTGTTTGGGTCCACCAAGATAGTATTTATCCAGATTTGCAGCCGCATTCTGAAATGTAAGCGCGCTGAGTTATTGCTGAAAAACTTCACTTCTTTTAGTTTTGTGCAAAAATCGACAAGGAAGGCTCTGACGAGAAAGGTCACTATTACTTTTTTAAAGTAGGTAATCAAAATTCCTGACAGTTTGAGCCCTAATCCAATTTTCTAGGTTTAGTCTATATACAAGATACAGGGTTCCCAATGCTCTCTATTTTTATACAAAACCCCAACCTCGTTCACCAGCTGGAAGTGTTCTTGTAGCCAGATTCCCTTTCAGAAGAGATCGAGAGTGCAGGCGAGGCATTTTTGCTCTGTATGGCGGAGATGGCCAAGAAGCTCTCAACACTCTGCGCTATACCCTTTTTGTGAGGGCTTGTAATTGATGCCATCCCCAATAACTCCTGAATAGCTAAGGCGGTAGCTCCTGAATGAATAAAACTTGGCTGCGTCTTTGGCAGGTGGAAGGCGTGTTTAATTTTTTTTTTCTCGCCGAGGCCCTCTCATAAATGCTATAGCGCAGAGTGTTGAGATTGCATTGCAAGTTAAAAGCCTGTAAAGTCGGAGTAAGGCCAGTTGGTAGTCTCAGTAACTCACAGTATTGGCGATAGAATTTCTACGTGACGATCCGTGTAATGGTTTATGAGTCAATAAGTCATCGTAAATACGTTCCCGAGAATAATATCACACTGACATAAGCAGTAAAAATTTTACGGTCTATTACACCGGATTCTGAGTCGCTGTAGGATTTTACACGCATCTTTTATAGGTGACAAACGGGAACTTTTTACTAAGCTTACGCCTTCCTTCCGTCTGTTCGTCTGTTCGTCTGTCTGTCTGTATGTATTCTGTCACAGGGGTACACTCGTATCTCAGCTGCCTTTAAAATCCTATACTATTCAACGAGGAATATTTGTATAAAATATAAGTATATTTTGTGATCTCGGAAATGACTCTAACAATTTCGATGAAATCCTTTTGGGGCCTAAAGTCGATCTTACTTACCGCCCTAGGGCTTTTCTAGCTACATTATTACCCTAGAGTGCTAATTAGTTACCTACAAGCCCCATTTGGGGGTAATAAGGACCTACTTACCGAATATGAGAGATGTAAAACATAATAACGTGCTTCTATAAAACGCGAATTATCCTTGGAACAGTTGCACAGTGTTTTGTCTTTTGTATTCATAAGCAGTTTCAAATTCGATGGAATGAGACAAAACACTGTGTAACTATTCAAAGTAGTTCGAAACCGACGTGTTCGAACCGACTGCGCCAACACCGCAGAAGTCTTCATACAAAAAAAACAGCACGTGCTGCTCGAAAAAGCGGTTTTTGTTGAAAATCTCGTGATATATAGATTATTTAAAAAAACCCCTCTGTTTTATTATAATGATCTTATTTATCCAATTTGTGACCCAATAATCTGTACCATATTGATAAACAATCGAATCTAGCCAAAAGTTAGAGGTAACTTTGTGTTTTTTTTTATCGAGGAATTTTGTCCTATCGTGTTTCTGTCTGGGTGAACCCTCGGTATTATAATTTAGTATCCATGCATATTTTTAATTTGAATATTGTACTTGATTTAGTTAGTTAAAAATCTAATCTAAGATTGGTAATTTTGCGTTATACCCAACCTATTTACAACCTCAATCCTACTTATACATACGACTTCTGTTTCTGTTTTGAACAATAGAGCAACTGGGATTTATTTTCCTACTTGTTCTATTGGTAGAACAACTGGGAATTTCATGACCTACTTGTACTATTAGTAGAACAAATGTGAAATGTTTTTCCTAGATGTTCTATAGGTAAAAAAATAGTAGAACAGATGGTAAGGACCCACGAGTTCTTACATAATCGTAATGATGTTATAAAAGAGATATTTTTCTATGCAAAACAATATAAAACGCTGCTTTACTCACCTACTCAGCAGCTAATTCCATGATGGCGATTATAATTTACCTGAAAAAGAAGACGAATAATTAGTTTTAAAACAGTATAATAATAATAAACATAGTCCATGACACAAAACAAAAAACTTTAGATACAATACTATTATACACCTAAGTACTGAAAATACAACAGAAAAATATAAATTTGAAACAAAATTGATGACCTCTGTGGCATTATGGGATAGCGAGCTGAGACCTGAGAGGTGCGAGTTCGATTGCCGCAGCGGGACAAATTTTCACATAAGCTGTAAAATATTTTTTCCTGTGGTCTGGGTGTTCTTGTACCGTGGTACAAGTAGTTGATACCGGGGAGCTCAGTGTGGGATCATCACCTATGCCATTATCATCATCATTGTCTTGCCCTTTTCCCAAATTATTTGGGGTCGGCGCAGTACGTCTTTTTCTTCCACTCTCCAGCTCTCTGTCAGCCGTCACCTCATCATTCACTCCCTTATCTCATTCATATCATCTCTCACGCAATAAATCCATTTTTTCTAAGGTCTTCCTCTTCCCTACCATCCAATAACATTATTATTCATAATTCTCTTAGTTACAGTTACTTCAATGTCTCCTAGTTACCTATGTATGTTACTGTTATGTGTTATATTAAAAAAAAACAAGAGAAAATAACTGATATGGACAGTTTTTTTTAACGGTACGTGAAAATTTCCAGTTCTTATAAAATAGTTTATTTTTATTTTTTATTCTAGCTTATTATAGAATCTTTTTACATAATGTTTGCCATCAATAGCATCGTATAAAAGTTGTGTTTGGGTAGGCTGTGGCGATCCTCTCAAGACCTCAAAGCAAGAAGGTGAGTAATATCTGCGATACTTGGAAGATCTATAATACTTATCTTCAACTCCATTATCACAAGCGCCCACAGCCCATTATTATTATCGTGATAGCTGGATCACTAGAAACGAGATACTCTTATTTACCATGATCTTTGAGTTTGAAATGTTCCCGATATTTCGGCACAGTTCATTTCAAACTCATAAATCATGGTAAATATCCCGTTTCTAGTGCAAAGTATGTACATAACCTTCGACCAAAATTACATAACCATGATAGTATCAAAAGTTATATTTAGTAGTACTGCGATAGTACTCAGTAGTGCTGTGTTAGTTGTAGTACTTCCCCGGACGAACTCTTTCACAAAAAAGCTCTACTACTACTTGTTTTGATTCCAACACTTAATAGTACATTTGTGATCGCTGTCCATTGCAGGTCGTGGACGGCGACGAGGACACGGAGCTGTACGGGCCGGCGCAGTACTCGCCGTCTAGGATAGCAGCCGACGTAAGAGAACCAGCCTCGTATTTACGAACAAGTAAAGTAGTTTTTTTGTAAATATACTTGAAATATGTGTGAGTGTTTTTTTGTTTATTTTTTTACATTGATAGACCTTTGTTTGACCACGATCTCACTTGTTGGTAAGTGACGATGTGACCCAAGATGGAGCACAAAGGTCTAGAAGGCACCTATTCACTCTAACCTTGAAGAGACCCAGATTATAGTTCTCAGGAAAGACAGACGACGGTAGTGTATTCCACTCCTTAGCAGTTCGCATTATAAAGGTCGGACTGAAACGTTTATTCCGAATAGAGGGTATACTAATGAGGTACCGAGCCATGCGTCTGCTCGTCCTATGATAAAAAGGAGATGGTGAGATCAGATCATGAAGTTCTTGGGAGCATTTCCCGAAATTTAACCTATAGAAGATCGAAAGGCAAGCGGTGCTCGAGACTCTGGATCTCAGTCTTAGCCACATGTTGCTCACCTATTAGCCTGAAAGCCCAAGCTGTGTACAAGATTATATTATTTTAGCACAGCAAATAGATATTCAATCTCAGTATTATCAAAAAACGTATGGCAATCTGTAATCTTATTTGGAAGAGTCACCTGTGAACTATTTGATTGGTGTAGCTATTCCCTCGACAGCCTATAAGCCTGAGGTGAGAGGTTAGAGCCCGCATCGTTGGGTCAACCTTTGACAATAAAAAGGTCACCCTTTGAAACGAAGGGAAGGTAGCCGCCGGCAATGAAATTAAATTGGAGGGGTTTTTTTGGGAATGCGATGTTTTGTTTTGTTGTTGTGACAGGGATGAGGAAGGAAGTGCTTTTAATTATGCGGGAGTTTTTAAGGAGATTTATAAAATGTTTTGGTTTAATGTTAGGGGGTTAATTATTTGAACAGATTTTGACTAGACTTTTGCCCGCGGCTGCGCGGTGCGATGTGATCGCACTCCTCCGCCCCAGTATCCATCCACACACTAAATTATATAAAAATCCGCTCAACCGCTATACACGTTGTTCTGACCAAAACCACAGAATTAATAGTAGTGCAATTACAATACAATGTACATGGTCTTGAGTTCATACAAAAATCCTACTTAAAATACTTTATGTTTTCCCGAATTTCCCGGACAACTTTTTGAATGGTTTTTTCTATAATAACTGTATTATGACAAATAGTACATTTAAAAAAAAGCGCCCATGTGCGAGTCGGACTCGCCCATGAAGGGTTCCGTAGCAGCAAGTAACATAATATAAAAGTTCTTGTAGTTCGTTGTAACTTTGATCGATGTTTTAATAATAGCGTATTAAAAAAAGCTACTTACTAGATCGCGTTCAAACCAATTTTCGGTGGAAGTTTACATGAAATTGTACATCATATATTTCAAAAATTACCTAAACCTGATAAATCCTAATTTCAGACTAAACACTCCACACTACGACAGACATGAATAAAATAAATACCTACTTTGTTCAATGAAAACTCAATACAAAGTTTTTAGGTTTCGACACAAACTAGAATTTTGCGAACATTCATGTCTGTGGCCAATTGGGTACAATTTCGTTAGCTTGCAACCTCTGCGATGCGGCCAAATGTGGTCCGGCCCACATATGCACCGTTTCATTTGGCTGCGTTCACTAACACAGACAGGTTTTCTAAATCAACCTGCTATTTCCAGATTGAGGCATAATGGCTCTAAAAAGAGCCTTGTGGATTTGTAATGGTGAAAGAACCATTTTTTATTTTAGTAGTAGTACAGATATTTTGTGAAAGAGTTCGTCCGGGGAAGTACTACACCATACCTATTTCTGCTGCAAAGCAGTAGTGCTCACATTGCTGTGTTCCAGTTTGAACATGCGGGTATGGTTGCCGGTGAAATTACAGGCACATAAGACTTTTCATCTATATGTGTCAGGGTGGCGGGCGCAGTGCAATGCCACATAGGGTGCGTCCTAGGTGGACGTGACCTATGAGGTAATGCACTGTTCATAGGCAGAGGTTACCGCTTAACATCAGTTGGGCCATCTGCTTGTTCCGTCATTCAAGTAGTATATATAAGTGGTGTTCGGGTAGTACGTATCAATTCAATTCAATTCAATTCAATTTATTTATTTCAGACATTGTCCATATTTTGTTAGTCGCGCTTATGATAATGTTAGTAGAGAGACACATTTACAATAAAAAAAATTAAATAAAAACATTTTTCGCAAACCCAACATAACCCGCAAGAGGCGCGAAATTTAAATTTTCTTGTTTCTTTACCCCCGACTCAAAAACGAGGGGGTTTTATAAGTTTGACGTGTTTGTGTGTGTGTCTGTCTGTGGCATCGTAGCTCACGAACGGATGAACCGGTTTTTTTTGTTTGAAAGGTGAATTAGTCGGGAGTGTTTTTAGCTATGTTTGATCAAAATCGGTTGAGCCGTTTCATTGCGTTGAGAGTTTTTTAATTTTTACTTAATTAAAATAAATAAATAAATAAATAAATAATGTTGGACAGTTCACACAACATTATCTAGCCCCAAGCTAAGCAGAGCTTGTGTTATGGGTACTAGATAACTGATATACTTAATACAATATATTACATAGATAGATATTTTTATTATACATAGAAAATACCCAGAACACCCTGAACAAATATCTGCGATCGCACAAATATTTGTTCCGAGGCGGGAATCGAACCCGCAACCTACTGCGTTAATTACTTGTTTCCTCATGATAGCTCATCAACACATCTGGAGATAGCGAAAACTGATTTAAAAAAAAACAAGGAGATCCAACACACAATTTTCAATTGCTAAGTGTCTCATAATATCATTTACTAACTATATACAATTGCTAAGTGTCTCATAATATCATTTACTAACTATATACAATTGCTAAGTGTCTCATAATATCATTTACTAACTATATACAATTGCTAAGTGTCTCATAATATCATTTACTAACTATATACAATTGCTAAGTGTCTCATAATATCATTTACTAACTATATACAATTGCTAAGTGTCTCATAATATCATTTACTAACTATATACAATTGCTAAGTGTCTCATAATATCATTTACTAACTATATACAATTGCTAAGTGTCTCATAATATCATTTACTAACTATATACAATTGCTAAGTGTCTCATAATATCATTTACTAACTAAATACAAAGGTCACTGAACCCAGTGACGTAGCGTGGGTTTTTGCCGCCCGGGGCCGTTCGGAAATACGCTGTCCCTCTATTTTCATCATTAGTCAAGAAACATAGTAAACAAGTAACTAATTTTGTAATCATTCAAAAACCCTCAACGCAATGAAACGGCTGAACCGATCTTGATCAAACATAGTTACAATGCGCGTCATGTAAAAAGAACGCTGACGGTCATACAACTTCAGGCGTTCCAGCGTTCTTTTTACATGACGCGAACACTAAGAACACTCCCGACCTTTAAAAAAAAAGCAAAAAAAAACTGTTCATCAGTTCGGGAGCTACGATGCCACATACACACACACACACACACAGACACGTCAAACTTATAACACCCGTCGTTTTTGCGTCGGGGGTTAAAAATAGTAACAAGTTTTTTGTGAAAAATATATTTTTCAATACAAGCTTTTATAAAATTAGTGATCGTAACCGTGTGCTGATCAAAATGAGCCTAAGCACGGCCAGTCTACTATTATCCATCGAGGAGTTTTGTTGTCCACACGTCTCCATCATCAGATCAGCTCGCTGTCACCATCATATTGTATTGTCATCGGAACTTGACAGGTATGCCAAATTTAAGCTCAATTTGTTGAGAATAACTGCTTTAAAATTCAGTTGCAAGATTCCACCCGGATTCCACACAAACAAACATACATACATTGCAAGTTAAATAAAAACATAAAAAAAGTAAAGTAAGGCATCTTTAAACGAATATCTATGCGACCGAGCTTAGCTCGTCCTTTTATCGTGTTTACTGTATCGCTACCCTTATCGTGTTTATTAGTGTCTACAATCCCTTACAATATCTAATTTCCGTTGTCAGCCAAGTACTGTCATTTGAATTTCAAAAACCCAAGATCTTTACATCAATGGCGGAGGTGGTACCAAAGTCCCAACAAATCTCGGAAGTAAGAATGAGCCACATGGCTGATAAGTCACCGCTGCTGATAAGTGATACTATTGTCACCTCTGCGCAGGAGCACCTGGCTACCAGCTTGGACCTTTTGACTCGGTTCAAAGGCTTGCAATGAGAATTGTCGAGAATCCCAAGCTCACGAACGGTATTGAGCCCTTAAGTTTGAGGAGAGACTTTGCCTTTTTTAATACAATACAATACTTTTGTAATACAATACAATAGACCACGTGACATTTAGATAGCTTACGATAGCTTAAAATACACTTTAAATAGCTTTTAAGCATAGCTTACGTCAATCTCATACATTGTTGGCTTTTCTACTAGCGACATCAAATGTTGCTTTGTCTACGGCCTCTGGTGTCTTTGCACCTTGTACGAGTTCGCGCGAGTATGACAATGCTACTGGTACCAGTACAACCCAAGCCGCTGGTAACATGACTTCTACGTGATGGCTGCAGCGCCGTTTGTGGCGATTCGATTCTGTTAGTCGGTTTCGTATGCAAAGCAGTGTTGCTAGATGTTTTTGAAGAGCGATCGTACGGTAGTATTGAAAAAAATCGTATTTCCTAGGGAGAAGTGAATAAAAAAATCGTACATTATTTAGGTAACCAGTTTATTCATAAAATTAGTTACGTCTTATACATATTTTACTATTCATCAAATTGAGCGTGAATAGTTATTAAAAGTACCCCAGGTGTACAAACAAGCAAACTTTCTAAATTGCAAATACCGTAAAATATCACTGTCTTCAAACTAGCATAGGATTCAGAAATCGGTTGGATAATAATTGAACTTTTGAATCAACTTCCTGGATAATAAAAGGGCAGTGATGGCCAAATTACATTTGTGGGTAGTTTTTTGGTTTGTTAAAGTTCCTCTAAGGTTTGATTGATTGATTTGACATCATGTATGACTGACGTGACGTGACATTGACAGACAATAACAATTACAAAACATTAACAGCTGGGAACAAATCTGCCATTTTTGAAAGAAACGTCGTCATTTTTATTTTATTACATTTTATTGTGTTTTTTCGAGTTATTTCGTGTAATTTTAGTGGCATTTTAACCGGTGTAACTTGGATAAATGGCACATGTGTGATGTAGTGAAATTTAAGTGTATTGCAAGTCTTTTCGAAATGGTGGGTTTTTTTCCTGTAAAAACTCAGTTTTTCGGCCACCATTTAAACTGGGTTAGGACTTGACGGAGACTCTTGACGACTTGATTATAAAACTATAACAATTAGATCACTTGACATTGGCTAAATTGTTGCAAATAATGCACAGAAGCCATTACCTAAGCTAAGAAGAAGAAGAACATTAACAGCTGACTTTTCTAGGACCACCGTTTGAAAATCATTTTGTGCAAAGAATCGGTATTTCAAAATCTTTAAAAAATCGTACAAATGATGTACGGTTTCGGTGAATCGATCGTACAGTAGTCAAACGGGCAAAAAATCGTATGAATACGATTTAAATCGTACATCTGGCAACGCTGATGCAAAGTACAGTGCGGCTGAAAACTAGAGTACTTACTAGACCGCCCGCGCGCCCTGTAGTTAAGAGGATGTCGAGAGTTCAATAGGCTTGTTTTTAACGTATTTTAAGCAAATTCAACAAAGTTAATGACAATAAAAAAATATGATGTTAATCTTCATCATATTCACAGAATATATAATAGTACAAGTAGTATTGCCCGCGACGGATACGATGTCACAAGTTTCCAGTAGTGGACTTCTGTGGGCTGATGATGATGATGTTGATGAGTAAATTAAGGTGGGGAACGCAAAACCACCAACCTTTGATTTGATCTTCAACTGACTAAGGGCACTGTTCACCAACACATTAAGGGCCATAATTTTCACTAGAAACGGGATATTTACCAAGATTTTTGAGCAAAAAAAAACAAAAAAAATATATATACATATATTTTTGGTAAATATCCCGTTTCTAGTAAAAATTATGTACATAACCATTATAGTTTCAAAAGTTACATTAAGGGACGTAAGGGGAGCTTAGACAACACTTTTTGACAAATGTTTTCATACGTTATCCTGTCTTTTTGACGATTGGTTACGGTAACCAGCGATTTATTTTTTCGTGAACTTGGGCCTAAGAAGTGAAGTGCAATATTCAAATTAAACATATGCATGGATACTACAGAAACATGAAATGACAATATTTTATCGACAGAAAAAAAGCAAAAAGTACCTCTAACTTTATATAGATTCGATTGTTTATTGAAATAGAGCAAATTACTGCTTAACAAGTTAGATAAATAAAATCAATACAACAAGCCGAGGGTTTACTGTAGGGGTTTTGTAAAATTATATACATATATCTACACTTCTACACTAATATTATAAAGAAGGAAAGATTTGTATTTTTGTATGTGTGTGTTTGTAATGAATAAACTCAAAAACTACTGTGCCGATTCTTTCACCATTGGAAAGCTACTTTCGCCCTGCGTGACGGGGGGGGTTAGGAGGGGGGCTGTTTTTTTTTTTGATGTCGATTGCTGCAAGTGTGATTATTATATTTACCCATCACAGGGAGCATGCGCTGATCGGATTTAGTAACGCCTAACAGGTGACTAACGAGTGACGTACACTTCCTCGCTTCTAATTATACCGTTAATCTTAGACGAGATGTAAAACATAAATAGACGGGATGTAACATTGTAAGCAGTTTTCGTCGAGTTTTTGGTTCTACCATGTTTTTATTTTTTTGAATACTAAGAATGACGATACAAGCAGATGGACTACCTGATGATAAGCGGTAACCTCTGCCTATGAACAGTGCATTAGCTCATAGGTCACGTCCACCTAGGACGCGCCCTATGTGGCATTGCACTGAGCCCGCCACCCTGAGCCATAAAGATGGAAAGTCTCATGTGCCTGTAATTTCACCAGCAACCAACCTTCCACCGGAACACAACAATGCGAGCACTACTGCTTTGCGGCAGAAATAAGTATGGTGGTAGTACTTCCCCGGACGAACTCTTTCACAAAAAAGCTCTTCTACTACTAAATGTTACAATCCCCGAACTAGTCAAGACTGCGACAATCCCAAGCTGAAATCTTCATACATAAAAAACGCACGGGCCGCTTGTAACTCGATATGAAGGCAAAAAAAAAGCGGCCAAGTGCGAGTAGGCCTCGCCCATGAAGGGTTCCGTAGCAGCAAGTAACATAATATAAAAGATCTTGGATGGATTACGATTTATGACGTATTAAAAAAAAACTACTTACTAGATCTCGTTCAAACCAGTTTTGAGTGAAAGTTTACATGGTAATGTACATCATATATTTTTTTAAGTTTTATCATTATCTTATTTAAGAAGTTACAGGGGGGGGGGGGGGGGACACACTTTTTACCACTTTGGAAGTGTCCCTCGCGCAAACTATTCAGTTTAGAAAAAAAAAATATTTAAAACCTCAATATCATTTTTGAAGACCTATCCATAGATACCCCACATGTATGGGTATGATGAAAAAAAGTTTTTTTTAGTGTCAGTTCTAAGTATGGGGAACCCCAAAAATAAAAAACTACTTACTAGATCTCGTTCAAACCAATTTTGAGTGAAAGTTTACATGGTAATGTACATCATATATTTTTTTTAGTTTTATCATTCTCTTATTTTAGAAGTTACGGGGGGGGGGGGGGGGGACACTTTTTACCACTTTGGAAGTGTCCCTCGCGCAAACTATTCAGTTTAGAAAAAAAATATATTAGAAACCTCAATATCATTTTTGAAGACCTATCCATAGATACCCCACACGTTTGGGTATAATGAAAAAAAGTTTTTTTAGTTTCAGTTCTAAGTATGGGGAACCCCAAAAATTTATGGTTTTTTTTTCTATTTTTGTTTAAAAGTCTTATTGCGGTTCTTAGAATACATCTATGTACCAAGTTTCAACAGCATAGCTTTTATAGTTTCGGAAAAAAGTGGCTGTGACATACTCGGACAGACAGACAGACAGACATGACGAATCCATAAGGGTTCCTTATTTTTTTTTACGGAACCCTAAAAACGAGCGAGTCTTACAGTAGTCGCATATGATGTGTAACATCTGACATCTCACCTCCTTGGTAATAAGCAACATGGCTGATAGTACCAACCTCTCGGAAAAATGCGCGCTTCCGTCCCTTTTCACGATATCACTTCCACAGATTGCAGCAAAGCGAAAGGAAAGATGTTACACATCAAAAAAATAAAAGCGGCCAAGTGCGAGTTGGACTCGCCCATGAAGGGTTCTGTAGCATCAAGTAACATAATATAAAAGTTCTTGGATGGTTTACGATATATGGCGTATTAAAAAAAAAAAACTTACTACATCTCGTTCAAATCAATTTTCGTTGGATGTTTACATGGTAACGTACATCATATTTCTTTTTTAGTTTTACCATTCTCTTATTTTAGAAGTTACGGGGGGGGGGGGGGGGGGGGGAATTTTACCACTTTGGAAGTGTCTCTCGCGCAAACTATTCAGTTTAGAAAAAAATTATATTAATAACCTCAATAGAATTTTTGAAGACCTATCCATAATATAAAAAACGTAAGGGTTTGATGAAAAAAAAATGTGTTTCAGTTCTAAGTATGGGGAACCCCATTTTTTTGTTGTTTTTTTATATTTTTTGTGAAAATATTAATGCAGTTCACAGAATACATCTACTTACCAAGTTTCAACAGCATAGCTCTTATAGTTTAGGAAAAAAGTGGCTGTGACATACACGGACAGACAGACAGACAGACATGAAGAATCCATAAGGGTTCCGTAATTTTGTTACGGAACCCTGAAAAACAATGACAACAAACTTTTATTGGTGTTAAATCAGTTATATTGTTTTTTTTTCATAAGACTATCACCCAAACCATAAAAACAAATCGGTTGACACCTCATTCATCAAAATCGGATGAGTAGATTAGGCGCTACGGCGGAATATACGTGAAAACAAAACATAATATACCCATAGAGTGATAAAAACATAACCCTTTCTTTTGGCTTTGCCGTAGTCGGGTAAAAGTCAATGACACGTTCCTTAGAAACATAGTAAGCCAGATTGGACAGAATTGTTGCCCGGAATATTGACATAGGACAATATTTTGTTATAAATAAGTTTAATGTGTTTTTTTTTCAATACAAGCTTCTATAAAATTAGTGATCGTAACCGTGTGCTGATCAAAATTAACCTTAACACGGGCAGACTGCTATTATCCCTAAAGGAGTTCCGTTGTCCACCTTCCGTCTCCATCATCAGATCAGCTCGCTGTCACCATGATATTGCATTGTCATCGGAACTTGACAGGTATGCAAAATTTCAGCTAGATCGGTTGAGCATAACTACTTTAAATTAAGTTGCAAGATTCCACCCGGACATACATTGCAAGTTAATGAAAAGCTTGTAAAAAATAGTCAAATTAATGTTCGGATCATGTTACGATCTAGTGTCGATGTCACAAACGTCAAAAATGGTATTCTGCTCACCTGACAATACAACGCGGAATGTGATTATATCGAAATGTGACTGTAACTTGAATGTTTCAAAGTGCTGAGAGTTTTCTCTTTAATTTTGTAACCCCCGACGCAAAAAACGACGGGCTGTTATAAGTTTGACGTGTCTGTGTGTGTGTGTGTGTGTGTGTCTTTCTGTGGCATCCTAGCTCCCGAACGGATGAACCAATTTCGTTTGTTTTTTGTTTGAAATGTGAATTTGTCGGGAGTGTTCTAAGCTATGTTTGATCAAAATCGGTTCAGCCGTTTCATTGTGTTGAGGGTTTTTTGAATTTTTACAAAATTCATTACTTAATTGTACGTCTATACATATATATAGCTTGGCCTGCGACGCAGGAGGTTGCGGGTTCGATTCCCGCCTCGGAACAAATATTTGTGCGATCGCAAATATTTGTTCAGGGTGTTCTGGGTATTTTCTATGTATAATAAGAAATATCTATCTATGTTATATATTGCATTAAGTATATCAGTTATCTAGTATTCATAACACAAGCTCTGCTTAGCTTGGGGCTAAATAATGTTGTGTGAACTGTCCAGCATTATTTATATATAAAACAAAGTTACACCACTTATAACTCAAGAACGGGTGAACCGATTTGGCTATAAAGTGGTGGGGAGGTAGCTTAGAACCAGGAGATTGACATAGGGGGTAGGGGTTGGAGGGGGGTGGGGGTCACCGGGGGCTACCCGTGCGAAGCCGGGGCGAGTCGCTAGTTTATTATAAAGCACTATCCTACTCTAATAATATGGTTGCAAGAATCGAACGCAGAATGTAGAAGTTATTAAGTATGCCAATTTCTAAGTCAATTCACAACACAGTCTAGAATCGGTCAACTTGCAGTGTGACTTTATGGCACACTGTATGGCATGTGTATCCCCGCCTTAATAAAGGCGGGGATACACATGCCAGTAAATTGGGAAAGTAGCTGGCATGAAAGTTACTGGCATGTACGAGTAACTAGCACACGGCGGATTCATTTGCAAGTAATACTGGCATGCAAGTTGTGCCCTTGCATGCCAGTATTACTATCGCGTATGCACAGGACAGTTCGTGAGAGTCACTCATGGAACAGGTCCTGACTCCAGCATCAGATAAGCTCGCTAATACCATAATATTGCATTGCCCCCGAGAATCTATACGTATGCAAAATTTAAGCTCAATCGGACATTGGGAAGTGGGGTAAATTTAACTCGCAAGATTTGACCCCAACAAACAGTTACATACATACATACATACACAAATAATGAACGATAAATACCTACTAGTATTTGAAGTCTAACGAAGTCGGTTACAATCATATAATTGTACATACAGGTGAAGCTAATAAAAGCATGCCTGGCGGCGCCCGTAGATGTCGCGTCTGTTCACACGTGCCAGGTTAGCAGCCCCCCTCTCTCAACGGGCGTGCAAGTAAATCAAATGTTGTGAGCTACATGTTTGCCAGTATGCCAGTATTACAGGCATGCCAGTTAGCGTATACACATGACACATGTGTGTGTGTGCCTTTTATGTTTAAATTTAGGAAGATATTGTTTTTTTTTTTTTTTATTTAAGATGTTGTATATTACTTATCCAGATAATAAGCCACCGTTCTATGTCATACATATAATTCCAGTCCATCCCAAGGTTGTCTGGCAGAGATCGCTTATAGTGATAAGACCGCCCATTGTACTTCCGTGTTTAGTTTATCTATTAATTTTTAAAATAGCTTATTTTCTGTGTTGTTCAATCAAGTGTTTTCTATCTATCTATCTATCTATGACAGTAGCTGGCACGTGCAAGTAGCTGGTATGCTAGTGTGCAAGCTACGGGCATGTGTATCCCTAGCTTAAAATAAATAAGAGAATTGGATTGTTATTTATTCTGTCGAATTGGGTTTCAGAGCTCCTCTGAAGTTTAGCAGCACAAATATTTTCTACAATGTAATTTTAACAAACGACCAATGCACTTTCCTGGAAACTTGCACTCCTTATACACGCACTCCTAATGGCTGAAACCAGGTCGAATCCATCAGCCAGCCGCGCCACTAATATGATTGATGGTGTCCCATGACTGTGGGTTTTTGGTTCTTTAGCCGTTTTAATGGAGTATTAACCCTTTTTGAGGACAGTTAGTTCGTTTCAGTGCTTTAAATTGATGGTTAGAGACCGTCTCGTTTTCTGCCTTTTTGTTTTTGGCAGAAAGATATACTTTGGAATATTTGTTGCACCGTTAATGAAACAAAGTTATTCGGCATTTTTTTTTTTTTTAATACTCCTTGAATGGCGGAACAAGTTAGAGGCCCCTCTAAGCTGTTAAGCGGTAACCTCTGCCTATGAACAGTGCATTACCTCATAGGTCGCGTCCACCTAGGACGCACCCTATGTGGCATTGCACTGCGCCCGCCACCCTGAGACATAGATGAAAAGTCTCATGTGCCTGTAATTTCACCGGCACCCTTCAAACTGGAACACAGCAATGCGAGCACTACTGCTTTGCGGCAGAAATAGGTATGGTGGTAGTACTTCCCCGGACGAACTCTTTCACAAAAAAGCTCTACTACTACTAAAACTGTTCAGTTCAGTACTGTTTCAGTGCTTTAAATTGATGGTTAGAGACTGTCTCGTTTTCTGCTGTTTGTTTTTGGCAGAAAGATAAATATACTTAGGAGTGTTTGTTGCACCGTGAATAAAACAAGGTTATTTGGCAATAAAATGTATAGATAAATCTTGGAAATTTTATAATATAAATATTTTATTGTTATTTTAATTTAATTCCTACGTATAGAGGATGGTTTTGCGCACGATTTTCTTGGGTGTTGTTTAGTGTGGACCACATTTTTTTAGGGAAATAAATCAATAAACTTTAAAATAATATATCGTAGACTTTACTTATATTTAAAGAAAGAAAGAAAGAAACATTTATTTATGACTATACAAACAAAGACACACACCAACAAAAAAAAAAAAAAACAATATAGGAACTAAATAAAAACTAAAACAAAAAAAAAATTACACAATTATTCCTTATATTAATTATGAACTACTTTTTTTTTTCTTTTTTTTTTTTTAATTATTTCTTTTTCTTAAAAGGGCTTTCAACTTTTATGCACTACCTCTAAATTGGTTTCCACAATACTTGTACTATTATTTATTCTGTGACAACACACAAAGCCTAGCTGGAAGCGAATGCTATCAAATAGTTCGTCTATTACTACAATAAGCCTGAGACGACCTCTGTGACGCGGCGGGCGAACGTTCGCCTGCGACGCAGGAGGTTGCGGGTTCGATTCCCGCCTCAGAACAAATATTTGTGCGATCTGCAGATATTTGTTCCGGGTGTTCTGGGTATTTTCTATATATAATAAAAAATATCTATATATGTAATATATTGTATTAAATATATCAGTTGTCTAGTACCCATAACACAAGCTCTGCTTAGGTTGGGGCAATGTTGTGTGAACTGTCCAGCATTATTTATTTTTTTATTTTTTTATTTATATCTTTAATTTTGAACGTATAAATGCTATCTACATGATCATATCAATAGAAGAGTTTCATTTCAAACTCCTTTCACTCCGGGATCAAATAAATCATGAGATGGAAGGCTGAGCCATTCAATAGACAATCTGCACCAACGGTAAGGCTGCGTTTCCATTGACGCGGAGCGGAGCGGAGCGGTGCTTAGCGGTGCATGAATTGACCAATCACTATGCTCGAAATCTCTGCTGGCTGCTCGCTCGCCATAGTGATTGGTCAATTCATGCACCGCTAAGCTCCGCTCCGCCCAGCTTCGCGTCAATGGAAACGCAGCCTAAGCTGACGTTCTAGGAAATGGAGGTAGGTATTCAAGTTTCCGTTTTACAGACAAGATGAGGAAATCGAAAACTAAGCCAGTATTAGTCCTTTATTTTCTTTTGTGATTGAAAATACGATGTATAACAATTTAAGTATTGTTTTATTTCATCATTATCATTTCCTCTTACAGTGTAAAGGGCTTGGACTATTATTATTCCAAGTCCAGTGTCTCCATCATCATTATTTGAAAGTCCAAATAATGTTATAGCCTCATACACAATAGCATTTTGTACGTAATACCACAGATAAAATAATACTATATTTTAGTAATAATAAATAATAATAATAAGGTTGTCTGGAAGAGATCGCTCTTTAGCGATAAGACCGCCCATTGTTTTTTTTTTTTTTTGTTTAATTGTTGTCTTGTTTTTAACTAGTTTGTAAGGTGTGCCATAAAGTATTTTCATTCATTCATTCATTCATAAAGCATCTTAGGGACGCTTCCGTCTGGTAGTGATTTGGATCAGTTGAGCTACCTTTAGATCGCTTGCAGCGGTCTTCAGGTAGCACAACTGTTTCATATGTATTTTGTACATACCTTGTATTATTCTTTCTGTAAATAAATGTATTTATTCTATAATAATAAATAATGCTGGACAGTTCACACAACATTATCTAGCCCCAAGCTAAGCAGAGCTTGTGTTCTGTGTACCAGATAACTGATATACTTAATACAATATATTACATAGATAGATATTTTTTATTATACATAGAAAATACCCAGAACACCCTGAACAAATATCTGCGATCGCACAAATATTTGTTCCGAGGCGGGAATCGAACCCGCAACCTCCTGTGTCGCAGGCCAAGCTTCACCCGCCGCGCCACAGAGGTCGTAATACCTACTATATCTACTATATTATATTCTGTGTCATTAGTTAGCATTTCATAGTTGATGGTTTTGAAGACTGCGCCAAAACCAGGCAAACATCTGCATACAAAAAAAAAACAACTCGCGCCGCACGTAAAAGCAGTTTTTGTTGAAAATCTCGTAAAATATAGATAATTTAACAAAAACCCTTACAGTAAACCCTCAGTTTTGTTGTATTTATTTTATTTATCTAAGTTATAACCAAATAATATGCACCATTTTAATAAACAATCAATTCTAGACAAAAATTAGAGGTATATTTGGGTTTTTTTTATATAGAGAAAATATTGTTCTATCGTATTTCTGGTACAGTTAAGTAATCCCCCGGAATTATAATGTAGTTACCATGTATTATTTTAATTTGAATATTCTACTTGAATGAGTCAGTTAAAAATCATATCAAATATTACGAATTTTGCGTTAGATCACACTTATATTATAATATTATAAATGCAAAAGTTTGTGTGTGTGTTTGTTACTTCTTCACGCTGAAACGGCTCGACGGATTTGGATAAAATTTGGAATGGAGATAGCTTGACGCCCGGAATAACACATAGGCATTTTTATCCAGATATTCACACGGGATCGATACCAATGCGGGTAACACCGCGGGGCGCTGCTAGTCATTTATAATCTTCAACAAATAGGTAATTGACGACCTCGGTGGCGCGGCAGGCGAGTAGCCAGCTGAGATGCGAGAGGTTGCGGGTTCGATTCCCGCTGCGGAACAAAGTATGATCTACAAATGTTTGTTCCGGGCCTTGGTGTTGTGGTACCATGGTACTCGTATGTCACTGTAGGGTGTTAAAAAAAAAACAAAAAGGTTTTTTTTTTTATAGTTGGCGCCGCACGGCTTGTGCATTTGCCATTTTCTAGTATCTGTATTTTCAATATATTGTATTTTCAATATATTTTGCAACGTTACACTCCTTCCAAGTCGTCAAAGTCACAGTCAAGTCATGTTTTAGTAAAACGGTGGCCAATTTTACTAAAACTTTGACAATTTCCACCAATTTCAAAAGTCACGCAATTCACTTCCATTTCATTTCACTACACTTGTGCTTTTTAAACGAGCTACATTAGTTAAAATGCCACCAAAATAACACAAAATAACTCAAGAAAACACTAGGAAAAGAAATAAAATAAAAGTAGACAACGTCTCTTTTCGAAAATGGCGGGAAGAGACACAATATGGGTTATTTCGCAATTTCAACGCATCACTACACATAACACCCAGCAGTCACATACATAGTCCTGATCCCACACTAGGATCCCTATGTCGTGGGTATCAGAAACTACGAGTACCATGGTACCCCAGACCTGGAACAAATATTTGCAGATCATGCAAACTTTTGTTCGGCAGCGGGACTCGAACCAGCAACTCTTACATAACAGCCATTTTTTTTTATACTACTTGGGTGACGGTACAAGCAAGAGGCCTACCTGATGTTAAGCAGTAACCTCTGCCTATGAACAGTGCATTACCTCATAGGTCACGCCCACCTAGGACGCACCCTATGTGGGATTGCACTGCGCCCGCCACCCTGAGACATAAAGATGAAAAGTCTCATGTGCCTGTAATTTCACCGGCACCCTTACCCTTCAAACCGGAACACAGCAATGCGAGCACTACTGCTTTGCGGCAGAAATAGGTATGGTGGTAGTACTTCCCCGGACGAACTCTTTCACAAAAAAGCTCTACTACTACTACAGCTTCTTGCCCACTGCGTCACAGTGGTCATCACTGGTTATTTCTTTGTCTTAAAATTAGCTCTGTGCCCGCTTAAGCTTAATTAATAACATTTAATTACAAGAATCGTATATTCTTTGAAGTTTTTGTAAGACATTGTGGGAAAAACTATGATAGATGAATATAATATACTAATAAATCAAAAATAATTACTTAATTTAATTTAAATTATTGCCTGAATAAGTTTAGAGAAAAGTAGTAAAAACACACTTTTTTTTTTTTTTTTTTTTTTTTTTTATTTATTAAAAGGACTTTGTCGCTGAGCGACAACATCGTCCCGTGAATACAACATAAAATCAAACTACAAAAAATAAAAAAATAAAATTATTCCAACGCTAAATCAGCCAGTTTATACAATAATTTTGCTTCCTTTGACGAAGGACACGCTAAAAAACTATTGAGGAGGCCAATGTGTTGCAACCCGTTCCTACCAAAACATGATAAAATGTTTCGTTCCGAACACACTCCATCGAGATATGTTGAACATTCTCAATTACTCCGCATTCGTTACAAATCGATTTTGTAGTTATTTCGACACAATTGTATGCTTAATTCATTTTCAGCATTTCTACTTGTTGAGATAGGTATATGATCTCTCAGACTAAACGGCTTGGGTGCATCTGTATTGATCCCATGGATTCATCCCACGAATATTTATTTCCGCATTCATACCAAAATGTAGGCCGTTATTAGCACACCAAGCCAAATTATTGATGGATAACACCCCATTGCACCCGCTTTTAGGGGTAGTTCCGGGAAAACATATTGATTTGTATTGAAGCATACTTTTTTATGCAAAGTTTCAAGTTTGCGAGTTCAAGAAATATGGTTTTTCATACACTAGTTTTCACCCCTTTTCACTTTAATTTACAAAAATCCCTTCTTAGTGGGTGGTTTTGCTATAAAAAGAACTTATGCTCCAAGTTTCAGCTTTCTAGGTCCAGCGGATGTAAGGGTCATTTTAAGAAAGAGCCGTTTTGGGAAAGGGACATTTTAAGATAGGGTCGTTTTGAGAAATGGACGTTTCGAGAACGGACCGTTTTGAGCATGCAGGACATTTTCGAAAGGGACATTACCATCCGAATCCGCGGTTTTGGCTCAGCGATGATGAATCAATAAGTTAGTCAGTCAGTCAGGTTAAGCAGGAAGTACTACTACCATACCTATTTCTGCCGCAAAGCATGCTCGCATTTCTGTGATCCGGTTTGAAGGGTATGGTTGCCGGTGAAATTACAGGCACATGAGACTTTCCATCTCTATGTCTGAGGTGGCAGGCGCAGTGTAATGCCATATAGGATGCGACCTAGGTGGACGTGACCTATGAGGTAATGCACTGTTCATAGGCAGAGGGTACCGCTTAACATCAGGTGGGTCATCTGCTTGATCCGTTATTCCAAGTTGCGTTGCAAGTTTTTTTTTTATATAATGGCTCAACTAACTGGCATACGGCCCGCCTGATGGTAAGCGGTTACCGTCGCCTATTGACATCTGCAACACCAGAGGCATTGCCAATGCATGTTATGTTAATTTTTAAGGTATTTACGATTATGTTGCTATGGGTTTATTGTTTAGGTTTTGTACAGTTCCTAGTAAGCCTGAAATAAATATACTGAATTGAATTGAATTGTATTGAATAAATCGCTCCAGCCCTACAATGCCTAATGCCCTACAGCTAATATACAATGATTGCTACAATATTTTTTAGATAGTTTCAAACAGTTTACAATATGTTTGTGTTTGACGTTTCAATTAGTAACTTTCTGTTTTGAAATGAAACTAAATATTAATATTTTGTGATTTCTGAGTAAGGAATGTGGAAAAGTTTTTTTTTTTTTGTGTGGTCACAGTAAACAGTGTTACGCGCCTTATTCTCCCGAAGCAAATGATATTAGGACTAAAAAGTTTTTGGTGTTTTTTTTTTTTTTTTAATACTAGCTTTTAAAAAAATTGTGATCGTAACCGTGTGCTGATGAAAATGAGCCTAAACACGGCCAGACTACTATTATCCATCGAGGAGTTCCGTTGTCCACCTTCCGTCTCCATCATCAGATCATCTCACTGTCACCATAATATTGCATTGTCATCGGAACTTGACAGGTATGCAAACTATCATCTCAATCGGTTAAGGATAACTTCTTTAAAATTCAGTTGCAAGATTCCTTAACTTGCAATACATGAATGTTTTAAAAAAGCTGTTAAGCTGATGAATGTTTTTGTTTTTGTTTTATTAAAAGCTTTTAAAAAAGCGGCCAAGTGCGTGTCGGGCCACGTGCATTGTAGGGTTCTGTAGTTGCCTACACAAAATGCGGACTTAGAAGGGGACTTTTTTTTTTTTTTTTTTTTTTTTTTTTTTTATACTACTTGGATTGCGGAACTAGCAAGAGGGCCACCTGATGTTAAGCGGTAACCTCTGCCTATGAACAGTGCATTACCTCATAGGTCACGTCCACCTAGGACGCACCCTATGTGGCATTGCACTGCGCCCGCCACCCAGAGACATAGATGAAAAGTCTCATGTGCCTGTAATTTCACCGGCACCCTTACCCTTCAAACCGGAACACAGCAATGCGAGCACTACTGCTTTGCGGCAGAAATAGGTATGGTGTTAGTACTTCCCCGGACGAACTCTTTCACAAAAAAGCTCTACTACTACTATAGTAGTAGTAGTATGAAGTTGTTAGTTTTACACAACTAACAACTTCATGTAAATTAATTTTCACTAGAAACGGGATATTTACCATGATTTTTGAGTTTTATATGTTCCCGATATTTCGGCACAGTTGCATGCGCCATGTAAAAAGTTATAACTTCATGTAAGTAATTTACAATGACATTTGCATGAAATTTTCCTTATTACTTCTCCAAGTTCATTTTATAAGTTGTTCGAATATTAGTCGTTAAGAAGTACTTATGAATGGCATGATCATTATTCACAGCCTGACTTCACCCACTGCTGAGTATAACCCTCTCTTGACCTGCGCCATTCCTCACGGTCCCGTGCCAGTCTCATCCAGGTTCGGCCGCGATGCATGCGATATCGTCTGCCCATCTCGCTGCTGGACGACCAACGTTTCTGTACCCAGTTCTAGGGCGCCATTCAATTAGCGCCTTACTCCACCTATCGTAACCTATATTATTATTTTATTTTATTATTTATTATTTATATTACCTTTATTTTTTTTTATTTTTTTATTATTTCAATTCTATATTAATTTAATTATTAATAATGTGGTGTGTCCGGCCCAAGAATAGACCCCTCCATCTCATCCCGTGGATGTCGTAAACGCCGGCTAAGAGATTACCCTGACTTGTTAGTAAGATCTGTAGGTACCCATAAGTTTTTTTTGTCCTGGCAGAATGTGCTATTTAGTGGAAGAAAGTGTTAGCCGAGTCAGTCATGGGAAAAAATGGCGGCGATAAACTCCACACTCACGTGTACCTATATTCCCAAGTTGGTGCAACCCTCGGTGAAAAGGGGCCGTTGAGGCTCTGCCTACCCCTTCGGGAAAAAAGCCGTGATGTATAGGTTAAGTCAATGACACGATTACCGTAGTCATTTCTAGCATAGAGTCTATTCAAAAAGAGAACCGTCGTGGGATTTGAGGGCGCAGCTATGCTTATTTACCTTTCTTGTTTAGCGGGCAATACAATAACACGTCTGTTCCGTTTTGATCCTTTTACAACTGTAACTATTTATGATTCAAAATGCCGATAGTTTGAATTTTAATCTAAATAAATAGTTATAAAAACTAAGAACACGTTAGTTCACAATTTGGCTGCGACGGTTCTCTTTCTGAACAGACTCTAGATCTGACGCCGGTTGTAGTGTGAAATTATGAAGCACGATCCTTAGTGTATTACGTACTTCACCAATTTCCAAGTTATGGTTGCTATGATATGTTTCAATGTTATATCGAGAAAATGTATTTCATTGGTATTAATACTATTAAAACTTCCGTGAGTAATATATACAGTGGTGGCCATATAATTAAGAACGCTGATATAAAGGGAAGATTTTTTCCAACTAAGATGCAAAACTAATTGTATGCATTTGTTTTTATTTCTCTCGGTATCGTAAAACATTTCGATATTACCACTGTATTCATTGATACACATGATTGGCTAAAAATCAATAGGCAAACTTTTTACACTACTTTTAAACAAATTATTCCTTATTACTGGCTGGTCATGTAATTAAGAACGCTAAGTAGTTTATACCTTTATTCAAATTTAAATAGAGAACACTCAGTCGATTTGTTACTGTGTGTATAATTTTGGCGCCATTACGTGCTGTAAAAGATTAAAGGTGATTGCTTCTTTAGAAAAAACAATGGGAAAAAATAAAAGTTGTGATAAATCTACAAGGGAAGTAATAATAAAACTTCGCCGGAAGAATTGGTCTTATAAAAAGATAGCCGACCATCTGTAATGTTCAAAAACTATGGTTTTCCACGCTGTAAAGCATTTTGCTACGTATCAAACTACTTCGAATGATCCACGTGTACCTAAACAGAGAAAAACAACTCCTCGAGATGACCGAAACATCGTTCGTATGGCAAAACAAAATCCTTTTAAAGGGCCCAATGAGCTTAGAAAAGAATATTTTGGTGAAAACAACCCTTCAGCAATCTCAGCACGCACTATTCGAAGACGTTTGGTAGAAGAAAAATTGCACGGTAGGATAGCAAGAAAGGTACCCATGTTAAAACTTTGCCACAGGCAAGCCCGGCTTGCATTTGCGAGAAAGTATGAAAACTGGACTGTGCAACAGTGGAAAAATTTACTTTTTTCTGACGAGACGAAAATAAACAGAGTATGTTCTGATGGAAAACGATATGTACGACGTCCCCCGAATACAGCATTCGACCCAAAGTACACGAAAGTTACATTAAAGCACGGTGATGGAAATGTGAAAATTTGGGGTTGCTTTTCTGGACATGGTGTAGGACCTGTAAAGTTGATAGAAGGTAACATGGATCAGTTCCAATACAAAAATATACTGGAAGAAACAATGTTACCATACGCTGAAGACGTTCTACCGGTCATTTGGACATTCCAGCATGACAATGATCCAAAGCACACTGCACGCACCGTAAAGGAATTTCTTACAGCGCAATTAGTTTCTGTCTTAGACTGGCCTGCTAACAGTCCAGATCTAAACCCAATAGAGAATCTGTGGTTTGAAGTAAAGAAAAAGGTTTCAAATACAAAGTGTGGAAATTTAAGAGAGCTGTATGACGTTTTTTTAGAAGAATGGAACTCTATTTCTCTTGCGAAATGTCAAAAATTAATAGAGTCAATGCCTCGCCGGTGTAAAGCTGTAATTAAAAGCCGTGGATATGCTATTAACTATTAATTTTAGTTAAATATTTATTAAATTTCTTTTTATGTTTCCTGTGCTACATAATATTGTAATTTTTTAAATCTAAGTGTCATACAAAACAATTCCCGAGCAGTTAAATAAATCGTTCTTAATTATTTGTCCAGTTTCAGTACTATTTGAATGTGTTACTTTGATAAAATCAATAAAATGTGCAAAAAATAGTTAGCGATTTCATACTTTATTCTTAAGTCAGGTTGCTCTATTAATGTGACTATTATATAACATAACTAGTTGCTTCTCAGAAGGTACACATCTCTGTGTATGATACGATTTAAATAAAAAACTTCTAGAACTTTAAATCGTTCTTAATTATATGACCACAACTGTATATATTCATTGGTATGGGCTGAGTTCATCCGTGTAACAAGTACAAAATTATAAAACAAAAAACCCGACTGCGTGTTAATTTTGATAAAGGTGCCCAATGCCACTCTCACAATTAAGACGAATCAAACGACACCTCTCAAGCTAAAATCCATCAAGCTGTTTAGGCTACAGAGCGTGCCAAAGAAATATAGGTATACTAAATACTACTAATAAATAAATAAATAAATAATGCTGGAAAGTTCACACAACATTATCTAGCCCCAAGATAAGCAGAGCTTGTGTTATGGGTACTAGACAATTGATATACTTAATACAATATAACTACATAGATAGATATATTTTATTATACATAGAAAAAACCCAGAACACAGATCTGCAGATCGCACAAATATTTGTTTGTAATAGTAGTAAATAATACTACAACTAATTAGCCCATACAGTCCCATTGTTGGGCAAAGACCTCTCCCGGTTTTATGCAACCGTTTCCCATTCCCTCAAATAGGCGTCCAGTTCACCCCGCCACCTCATGCGTGGTCTGCCGCGACGCCGCCTGCCTGTACCAGGGCTCCATGCGTGGTCTGCCGCGACGCCGCCTGCCTGTACCAGGGCTCCATGCGTGGTCTGCCGCGACGTCGCCTGGCTGTATCAGGGCTCCATGCGTGGTCTGCCGCGACGCCGCCTGCCTGTACCAGGGCTCCATGCGTGGTCTGCCGCGACGTCGCCTGGCTGTATCAGGGCTCCATGCGTGGTCTGCCGCGACGTCGCCTGGCTGTACCAGGGCTCCATGCGTGGTCTGCCGCGACGTCGCCTGGCTGTATCAGGGCTCCATGCGTGGTCTGCCGCGACGTCGCCTGGCTGTATCAGGGCTCCATGCGTGGTCTGCCGCGACGTCGCCTGCCTGTACCAGGGCTCCATGCGTGGTCTGCCGCGACGTCGCCTGGCTGTATCAGGGCTCCATGCGTGGTCTGCCGCGACGTCGCCTGGCTGTACCAGGGCTCCATGCGTGGTCTGCCGCGACGTCGCCTGGCTGTATCAGGGCTCCATGCGTGGTCTGCCGCGACGTCGCCTGGCTGTATCAGGGCTCCATGCGTGGTCTGCCGCGACGCCGCCTGCCTGTACCAGGGCTCCATGCGTGGTCTGCCGCGACGTCGCCTGGCTGTATCAGGGCTCCATGCGTGGTCTGCCCGCCGCCTGCCTGTACCAGGGCTCCATGCGTGGTCTGCCGCGACGTCGCCTGGCTGTATCAGGGCTCCATGCGTGGTCTGCCCGCCGCCTGCCTGTACCAGGGCTCCATGCGTGGTCTGCCGCGACGTCGCCTGGCTGTATCAGGGCTCCATGCGTGGTCTGCCCGCCGCCTGCCTGTACCAGGGCTCCATGCGTGGTCTGCCGCGACGTCGCCTGGCTGTATCAGGGCTCCATGCGTGGTCTGCCCGCCGCCTGCCTGTACCAGGGCTCCATGCGTGGTCTGCCGCGACGTCGCCTGGCTGTATCAGGGCTCCATGCGTGGTCTGCCCGCCGCCTGCCTATACCAGGGCTCCATGCGTGGTCTGCCGCGACGTCGCCTGGCTGTATCAGGGCTCCATGCGTGGTCTGCCCGCCGCCTGCCTGTACCAGGGCTCCATGCGTGGTCTGCCGCGACGTCGCCTGGCTGTATCAGGGCTCCATGCGTGGTCTGCCCGCCGCCTGCCTGTACCAGGGCTCCATGCGTGGTCTGCCGCGACGTCGCCTGGCTGTATCAGGGCTCCATGCGTGGTCTGCCCGCCGCCTGCCTGTACCAGGGCTCCATGCGTGGTCTGCCGCGACGTCGCCTGGCTGTATCAGGGCTCCATGCGTGGTCTGCCCGCCGCCTGCCTATACCAGGGCTCCATGCGTGGTCTGCCGCGACGTCGCCTGGCTGTATCAGGGCTCCATGCGTGGTCTGCCCGCCGCCTGCCTATACCAGGGCTCCATGCGTGGTCTGCCGCGACGTCGCCTGGCTGTATCAGGGCTCCATGCGTGGTCTGCCCGCCGCCTGCCTATACCAGGGCTCCATGCGTGGTCTGCCGCGACGTCGCCTGGCTGTATCAGGGCTCCATGCGTGGTCTGCCCGCCGCCTGCCTGTACCAGGGCTCCATGCGTGGTCTGCCGCGACGCCGCCTGGCTGTATCAGGGCTCCATGCGTGGTCTGCCCGCCGCCTGCCTGTACCAGGGCTCCATGCGTGGTCTGCCGCGACGCCGCCTGGCTGTATCAGGGCTCCATGCGTGGTCTGCCCGCCGCCTGCCTATACCAGGGCTCCATGCGTGGTCTGCCGCGACGTCGCCTGGCTGTATCAGGGCTCCATGCGTGGTCTGCCCGCCGCCTGCCTGTACCAGGGCTCCATGCGTGGTCTGCCGCGACGCCGCCTGGCTGTATCAGGGCTCCATGCGTGGTCTGCCCGCCGCCTGCCTGTACCAGGGCTCCATGCGTGGTCTGCCGCGACGTCGCCTGGCTGTATCAGGGCTCCATGCGTGGTCTGCCCGCCGCCTGCCTGTACCAGGGCTCCATGCGTGGTCTGCCGCGACGCCGCCTGGCTGTATCAGGGCTCCATGCGTGGTCTGCCGCGACGCCGCCTGGCTGTATCAGGGCTCCATACGTGGTCTGCCGCGACGCCGCCTGGCTGTATCAGGGCTCCATGTGTGGTCTGCCGCGTCACCGCCTGGCTGTATCAGGGCTCCATACGTGGTCTGCCGCGACGCCGCCTGGCTGTATCAGGGCTCCATGCGTGGTCTGCCGCGACGCCGCCTGGCTGTATCAGGGCTCCATGCGTGGTCTGCCGCGACGCTGCCTGGCTGTATCAGGGCTCCATGCGTGGTCTGCCGCGACGCCGCCTGGCTGTATCAGGGCTCCATACGTGGTCTGCCGCGACGCCGCCTGGCTGTATCAGGGCTCCATGTGTGGTCTGCCGCGACACCGCTTGGCTGTATCAGGGCTCCATGCGTGGTCTGCCGCGACGCCGCCTGGCTGTATCAGGGCTCCATGCGTGGTCTGCCGTGACGCCGCCTGGCTGTATCAGGGCTCCATGCGTGGTCTGCCGCGACGCCGCCTGGCTGTATCAGGGCTCCATGCCGTGGTGATTTTGGCCAAAAGTTAGTCGGGTATGCGGCAAATATGACTGGCCCAATCCCAATTCCCCATACATACTCGAAAAACATAACCGTCCTTGTTGCGCAGTCGAGTAAAAAAATGCGGACACCGTAAGACATAGAGCACCGCAGGCCTCCGTACCGGAGTGCTCGATGCCGTAAGATGAATGATGATAACTGTCACTATGAATTAACACTATGGTACAAGTTCATACGATGTTGCTAAATAGGTCTGGTGATGCCAGTGCATACGGTATTATACAGTGCAAACAGTAGTAGTAGAGCTTTTTTGTGAAAGAGTTCGTCCGGGGAAGTACTACCGCCATGCCTATTTCTGCCGCAAAGCAGTAGTGCTTGCATTGCTGTGTTCCGGTTTGAAGGGTATGGGTGCCGGTGAAATTACAGGCACATGAGACTTTTCATCTTTATGTCTCAGGGTGGCGGGCGCAGTGCAATGCCACATAGGGCGCGTCCTAGGTGGACGTGACCTATGTGAGAATGCACTGTTCATAGGCAGAGGGTACCGCTTAACATCAGGTGGGCCATCTGCATGTTCCGTCATTCAAGTAGTATAAAAAAAAAAAACATAGACAGTACACGCCTTTTTCCCGGAAAAGTTAGGCAGAGCCTCAAATTGGCCTCTTTTCAGTGTGGGTTGCACCATTGTGAGAAATTGACATAACAAGTGGTGAGCTCATAGCCGCTATTGCTTCCCACGACTGACTCTGCTAACGCTTTCTTCCAGCCAGGACAAATCTTATACCAACGAATCTTAGAAACAAGTCCGGGTAATTCCTTAGTCGGCTTTAACGACATCCACGGGAGGAGATGGAGGGTCTATTCTTGGGGCGGACACACGACGAGCGAATCAATGGATAACTGCAAATATTTGGTGGCGATAATACGCACTGCTCCAGTGACGTAAACAAACGCGTCACAAAGTAAATATACATGGTGGTATCTTTTAGTGTGCCTTCGTAGTGACGTGAATGTGATAATGGGCAGATAAAATGTGAACACACGACTAAGCAGTATGAAACTTTTTTACTGTCTTTAAATATTTGGCGACCTCTGTGACGCGGCGGGCAAAGATTCGCCTGCGACGCAGGATGTGGCGGGTTCGATTCCCGCCTCAGAACAAATATTTATACGATCTGCAGATATTTGTTCAGGGTTTCTGGGTATTTTCTATGCTATTTAATGTATTGTTTTAAGGATATCAGTTATCTAGTACCCATAACACAAGCTCTGCTTAGCTTAGGGCTAGATAATATTGTGTGAACTGTCCAGTATTTATTATTTTATCTAGTATTTTAGTAGTAGTAGAGATTTCTTGTGAATGAGTTCAATGCCACATAGGGTGTGTCCTAGGTGACGTGACCTATGAGGTAATGCACTGTTCATAGGCAGAGGTTACCGCTTAACATCAGGTGGGCCTCTTGCTTATTCCGTCATTCAAGTAGTATAAAAAAAAAAAAAAAACAGGTTACCTTATTTAGGTAGGTTACCTTATTTCTTTCGAAAAAATATCTAAGTAGAGCTCGTTCACCGTAAGATTGCACCTGCGTTATACTCTTAGTCTGTGTCCGTGCCTTGGGAATAGTACCAACCATAGACAATTTAACACTCCTTGGCATGTGCAATCTTACGGTGAATGGTCTCTACGTGAGTACACCCACATAAAATGAACATACTTGTCGGTTCGAACTTCGGTTTTGACTTTGACTTTGACTTTGACTTTGACATTTTTGATTATGTTTTATAGAGTACAAGTTACGAAATTCTTCAATTTTAGACTTTTCCCAGTAATTGTGTCATAGTAGCTACAAATATACCAAATTTCAGCGTTGTAGGATTAGTGGAAGTACCCTAGAGGTTTTGTTTTTTTTACATTTTCGATTTACCCTAATATTTCAAAAACTACATACGTTAAAAAAATATAAAAAATAGTTTTGTAATGTCGAAGCGAGGGGATGTCATATTAATATATATACATATTTATATATATATATTTTTTTTTTTTTTTTTTTTTTTTTCACATTTGATCTGATATTCTCACTTTTAATTTTTTACCCCTTCTTGGTCCCCAATATCTCAACAACACCCCAACCGATATAGCTCATAACCTTACCAACAAATTGTACCAATACTATCTAGCCCCCAATCAAATTTCATGAAGATCGAATTAACGGTTCGGTAGTTATGCCCGGACAAACATACATACATACAAACGCCGATTCTTCCAAGTTGACTCCGAGAACTCGCTTCGCTCGTTCAATTATTAACATCTGGTGCGCCACTATCTAACCAAAATGTTTACATAGACATTTACGTAGTTCATTGAACTCAACAAAGATGTCACTTGAATGAACCGCTGAGTTTGGCAAGTGTTTGTTGAATATCATTAAAATGAGCACATTTAAGAATAGATTTAGTTGGTGTATAATTTATACTCGACGAGGTTTTTTTTTTTTTTTTTTATACTTCTTGGATGACGGAACAAGCAAGAGGCCCACCTGATGTTAAGCGGTAACCTCTGCCTATGAACAGTGCATTACCTCATAGGTCACGACCACCAAGGACGCGCCGTATGTGGCATTGCACTGCGCCCGCCACCCTGAGACATAAAGATGAAAAGTCTCATGTGCCTGTAATTTCACCGGCACCCGCACCCTTCAAACCGGAACACAGCAATGCGAGCACTACTGCTTTGCGGCAGAAATAGGTATGGTGGTAGTACTTCCCCGGACGAACTCTTTCACAAAAAAGCTCTACTACTACTAAAAATAGAATATAAAATTGATGTAAAGATTAATTATTAATTTACAGTATTTCGATCAGAAGAATATGAATCTTATGTGACAAATTGTTTACATATGTTTGTTTGTTTATGTGTCTCAGGGTGGCGGGCGCAGTGCAATGCCACATAGGGCGCGTCCTAGGTGGTCGTGACCTATGAGGTAATGCACAGTTCATAGGCAGAGGTTACCGCTTAACATCAGGTGGGTCATTTGCTTGTTCCGTCATAATAGTAGTACAAAAAAAAAAAAAAAAACATTCTGGTTAGATCATAGTAGGTTTTAGGGCAGCTAGGAGTTTTTTTTACATTGATATACTTTTGTTTGACCGTGATCTCACCTGTTGGTAAGTGACCATGGAGCACAAAACCACTTCAAACTGAGACTGCATATGAACTATAATCTTAAATCTGTTCCCCTCCAGCCTTATATAGACCATTACATTACCTAAAAATTAAAAAAATACTACTACCCCGCTACCAAATTTAATGTAGATCAGATTAACTGTTCGGAAGTTATCCTCGGACATAACATACTAATGCCGATTCCTCCAAGTTGACTCAGAGAACACGCTTCGCTCGTCCAATTATAGCTTCCATCTGTGACGGCCTGTGACGGTCTACGCGGCTGGATCGGCTTTGACAGTTGACCCGGAATGACGGCTGTACACGCGTCATGCGTACTCAAGTGAAAAATACGCGCTATCATCGTATTTACGTACTAAATACAACTAAAATGTTTATGTTAAGAAGCTATTTTATAATTTAAACTACTTGGAATGACGGATCAAGCAGATGGACCACCTGATGTTAAGCGGTACCCTCTGCCTATGAACAGTGCATTACCTCATAGGTCACGTCCACCTAGGACGCACCCTATGTGGCATTGCACTGCGCCCGCCACCCGAGTCAAAGATAAAAAGACTCAAGTGCATGTAATTTCACCGGCAACCGGAACCTTTAAACCGGAACACAGCAATGCGAGCACGACTTTTTTTCGGCAGAAATAGGTATGTACAACCATATGGTACTTCCCGGACGAACTTTTTCACAAATAAAGCTCTTTTACTATATATGTATACCTAGGACGAACGTGTCAATACTCAAGGAACTCAAGATAACTACTAGGCTTTCCTCCATCTGCCTCCAGCGAGTCCTTGAGTATTTTGGTCATATAGCACGGAAAGGCAGTGACAACTTAGAGAAGCTGATTATCACTGCCAACATCGAGGGAAAGAGGCCACGAGGCCGTAGCCCGTTACGTTGGTCAGACCAGATCCGCACCACTCTCGATTCGAAATTCCACGAAGCCGTGCAGCTCGCTGGCAACAGAACTCATTGGCGCAACATCGTCCGGCAGAAGGTGATCCATGGAGGGGACACGACCCTCAGCATTTAGGAATGCGACGCGAGGAGGACTATATTATAATATATCTACTTGTATTATAAAGGTTGCATAAAATCATATGTCCATAGCATATATGGGAAAGGCCTTATAGAGAATTAAAAATAAGGAGAGGCCTATGTCCAGAGTGGACTTCTAAAGGTTGATGATGATGATAATGATGAAAGACTTTGGATGGATGTTTTTTCCTTATTCTATAAAGAATATATATTCTATTCTATTTCTATTTTTTTTTCTATATTTTTTTTTTTTTTTTATATTTTTTTATTGAATATATTTTCTTTTCTTTTTTATATTTCTATTTTTTTCTTTTTTCCTTATTTGCTGAAAAGCAGAATCTAGCGATCTTACCTACAACCGAACATCTAATGCATTTTGTATTGTACCTAGATTCATACACAAATAAATGATTTATGATTTATGATTTTTATGAAAAAAGCTATAATGAGCAACAGATAATAATGGTTACAGAAATAGCATCATCCGATTGTAACCTCTGTTACCAACGTGTTATCTATAAATGAATTAGCCTAAGGTCAAGGTCGAAATGATTGTACTTAAATGTGAATTATGTAATCTCTGTATTTAAATAATGTTTAATCTGTACAATAATATAACATTTTATGACGTGGATTTGTCAGATAATTAAAAACCTCATTTTTCGAAAATCAACCATTTTACAAGCTATTATTTAAGGTATACAGATAGATAGATAGATAAAGTCTTTATTTTTCATAGCCAAACTAATGAAATTTATGTGATACTATAAATTAAAACTTGTGTGTTATATACCTACCATCTATGTTTTTACTACTAATACCTACATTCTAAGCAAATAAATAATTCATTCATTCATTCATCCATTCATTCATTCATTCATTCATTCATTCATTCATTCATTCATTCATTCATTCATAATTATCGGCAAATTAGTTTTCGCCATCTCAAGAAGTGTTGATGAGTTGTGATGAGCAAAAAACACGAAAAATATTGAATTTCGCGCCACAAGCAAAAGCAACTACCTTAAACGGTTCCGTTGGTAGCTATGGTATGGAAACCAAAGAATAGTTTTAATAATCCTTTACCTTTACTTACAGAATAACATATTACATACATACATACATAGACACACGCCTTTTTCCCCGAAGGGGTAGGCAGAGCCACAATAGGCCTCTTTTCACAGTGGGTTGCACCATCGTGGAATATAGACGTGACAAGTGGTGAGCTCATCGCCGCCATTGCTTCCCACGACTGACTCAGCTAACGCTTTCTTCCAGTAATAACACATTCCATAATAAGCTACCAGCCAGGACAAATCTTATACCAACGAATCTTATCAACAAGTCCAGCTAACCCTTAGTCAGCTTTTACGACATCCACGGGAGGAGACGGAGGGGTCTATTCTTAGGCCGGACACACCACAGCACATGTTTCAATTACATAGGTACAATATAAATATCCATGAGCGCCATTTTAGATCGAATGACCACTGAACTGTGCATTGGGGCAGGTCAACCATTGGGTATAAGTCAGCAGTAGGGCATTTATTTTTAAATCAATTATTGTATTTTTCCACCAGAGACTAGATTAAACAGTACACTGAGTAAAACGGCCACCGTTTTACTTAAAACATGACTTGACTGTGACTTTGACGACTTTGAAGGGTACACACAATCCTTAACGTTGCAAATTATAATTAAAATACAATAATTACACTTGAAAATGGTAAATGCACAAGCCGTGTGACGCCAATAATAAAGAAAAAAAAGGTTAGAGATCTTTGGACTGCGCCACCGCCAGGCAGAAATCTTCATACAAAAAAACGTCACGCGTCGCTCGAAAAAGCGGTTTTTATTGAATATCTCGTGAAATATAGATAATTTTATAAAACCCGTGAGTGAACCCTCCGTTTTATTATATAGATCTTATTTATCCAATTTTTGACCCAATATAATCTTAACCATATTGACAAACAATCGAATCTAGCCAAAAGTTAGAGGTAACATTGTGATTTTTTTTAACGATAAATTTTTGTCCTATCGTGTTTCTGTCTGGGTGATCCCTCGGTATTATAATGTAGTATCCATGCATATTTTTAATTTGAATATTGTACTTGATTTAGTCAGTTAAAAATCTAATTTAAGATTGGTAATTTTGCGTTATACCCCACCTTAAGGAACCTTTGATTATAACATATCCAACTCACACAATTTTTTTTAATTATCTAAGTAAGGAATAAATTAACATGCTGCTTTACGGCATATTTCCCACATCAACTAAAGTAGGGCAAAAAAAATTGTCTCCTTTTCAACGGGCTTCAAGTTATAAATAAATAATGCTGGACAGTTCACATCACATTCAGTTCGCAGAGCTTGTGTTATGGGTACTAGACAATCTGCAGATCGCACAAATATTTGTTCCGGGGCGGGAATCGAACCCGCAACCTCCTGCGTCGCAGGCGAACGTTCGCCTGCCGCGCCACGAAGGTAAAAAATAAAATAAATAAATAAAATAAAGAATAAAAGAGATAAAGTTAGACATATACCGTCCTTTGTCTGCTCTACCTGTCACTTATCCATTAGGACATAATTTGACAGGTGGCACATGACACAGAATAAGTAATAGTACAAGTAGTCATGATTAAATTGACACCTAACCCATCAACTTGGAATCCCAACGCTATACAAACCGTTGCCGTCAGTATTTGTACAACGCTTACGTAAATAGTTTACTTGTGATGTCACGAGTTGATTCTATGGATTGAAATGTTTGCTCGTCGGTCGTAAAGGCAAATAGTGGTGTTTTATCAGTCATTTTACTTTATTTCGTTTTGGGCGTTTGTGTTTTTATACTTATATTATGTGTATGTATATATTTTTGAAACCACCTGGATATTTTCCAGAAAATACAAAATAAAAGTTGAAAAATAAAAGTAAAAACCATAAAAATAAATAAATGGCTTCGTCGAAAATTATTAGGTTTTTAGGGTTCCGTAGTCAAAGACAAGGAACCCTCATGGATTCGTCATGTCTGTCTGTTTGTCTGTCCGTGTATGTCACAGCCTTTTTTTTCTGAAACTATAAGATCTATACTGTTGAAACTTGGTAGGTAGATGTATTCTGTGAACCGCATTAAGATTTTTACACAAAAATAAAAAAAACAATTATTTTTGGGGTTCCCCATACTTAGAACTGAAACTCAAAAAAAAAACATTTCATCAAACCTATGCGTGTGGGGTTCTATGGATAGATCTTCAAAAATAATGTCGAGGTTTCTAATATCATTTTTTTCTAAACTGAATAGTTTGCGCGAGCGACACTCTCAAAGTGGAAGTTCCCCCCCCCCCCCCCCCCCCTCCCCATAACTTCTAAAATAAGAGAATTATAAAACTAAAAAAAAATATGATGTACATTAATTACTATGTAAACTTCCAACCAAAATTGGTTTGCACGAGATCTAGTAAATAGTTTTTTTGAATACGTCATAAATCGTAATCCATCCAAGAACTTTTATATTATGTTACTTGCTGCTACGGAACCCTTCATGGGCGAGTCCGACTCGCACTTGGCTGCTTTTTTATTATTATGTTTACAATATTTTGAACGTTTACTCCGATCATAAACAGGTTATTTTTTATCCTAAATTTGATAAATACTACTGGCTATTTATCAGCAAACAAAAACATTAGCATGGTTTGCAACTGAGTAGGTTTTTCAATTCAATTCAATTCAATTCATTTATTTCCTTTGGAACACATTCGGTACACTTGGATTAGTCAATTGGTACATAAATTGTTGAGTAGCGGCTGTACATGGGCCTTGTCAAAGAAATGATTGTAAATAATAATACGATTTAAAACACAAAACACAAGCAACGATACACAAAAGACAATAAAATTTCCTACAATACAAACCAAAACAATAACAAAGAAAAATAAAAAACTTGAATAAACAATTTGAGGCTATCTTTAGGGATGCACACACATTACTAACGTACCTACAATATTTAAAACTTCTCATCAAAAATATGGAAACACCTGTCTAGTTTATGTTTTTTATGGATTATTAGGCAATTATTATATTATACGGAAAAAAATAAAATGTTTATATAACAGTAGTACAAGGTTTAGATTCCCTATGTTATATGCATTTTATTTTTTCTGTATATTACAATATTTTTTGATTACATAGACACACGCCTTTTCCCCCGAAGGGGTAGGCTGAGCCTGAATGGGCCGCTTTTTACAGTGGGTTGCACCATCGTGGAATATATACATGACGAGTAGTGAGCTCCCACGACTGACTCGGCTAACGCTTTCTTCCAGTTAATACATTCGATAATAAGCTATTTTAGTAGTAGTAGAGATTTTTTGTGTAAGAGTTCGTCCGGGGAAGTACTACCACCATACCTTTTCTGCCGCAAAGCAGTAGTGCTCGCATTGCTGTGTTCCGGTTTGAAGGGTAAGGGTGCCGGTGAAATTACAGGCACATGAGACTTTTCACCTTTATGTCTCAGGGTGGCGGGCGCAGTGCAATGCCACATAGGGCGCGTCCTAGTTGGACGTGACCTATGAGGTTATGCACTGTTCATAGGCAGAGGGTACCGCTTAACATCAGGTGGGCATGATCCGTCATTCTAGTAGTAAAAAAAGAGGCAGCCCTCATATTCGCTATGACCAAACGTGACATAACGCGGGCTCGTTACGATATCTGCGTGGAATCATCGTTTAGAATACATTATGACGTCACACGTCATTGACAAGGAATCTCCTATTGTCATAGCGAATAAGGGGGCAGGTTCCCTATGTTATATGATATTTTATTTTTTCCATATAATACAATATTTTTCTAATAATCCAATAAAAACATAAACTTGAGAGGTATTTCGAATTTTTATATGAATATAAAAGAAAAAAAATACAGCAAAAACAAATAAAAAAAAAAAAAACCTTCTTCCTACTATAATATTAAAAATGCGAAAGTTTGTGTGTGTGTGAGAGTGTTTGTTACTTCTTCACGCTGAAACGGCTGGACGGATTTGCATGAAATTTGGAATGGAAATAACTGAACTCCCGGAATAATACAAAGGCCATTTTTATCCTGATATTCGGACAGGATCGAGACTTACGCGGGTGAAACCGCGGGGCGCTGCTAGTTAAGCAATATATAACAGTAAAACCATATCAACACGTATTTGAGTTTGACCTCAGTGATTTGGTCAAGCCAATATAAGATTCAATGTCAGGCAGGTGATTTGATAACCGTACATCCGGTGATTTGGATGTGGGCTACTGTTTCCGCCTCGCCTGTGGCCTTGTGGCCATGGAATAGGCGACACACTATTAATGGGATTTGAACTAATTGATACGACATAGCTTTGGTTGTTCTGGTCTAAGAATGTATCTCTCCGTCTCCTCCAGTGGATGTCATAAGAGCCGACTAACCAATTATAGAAAGAAAGAAACGAAACTAGCGTTGTTTCGTATCATTTATTAAAAACTTCCACTTTAAAAATCCTATCTTTATAATAAACTAGCGACTCGTCCCTGCTTCGCACGGGTAGTTTTAGGATGAAAATAATTATTGAAATCATAGTTGTTTTTGAGTTTATTCATTACAAACATACACACACACAAAAATACAAATCTTTCCTCTTTATAATATTAGTGTAGATTACAAGGTTACGATGTTTAGAGCCTTGATGTTTGTTACTCAATCATTCCGAAACGGCTAAACCGATTTCGATAAAATTTCGTACACAGATAAATTATGACCTGGATTGATCTACTTTACCGTTTAACAGGCAGGGTGACACGTGACTCTAACAAAAAAATACATAAACGGACCCCTGAATTGTTTTTTTTTATAAACACGCAATAATTTTGAACGACCTATCCAGTAACTCTCCCCCATAAGGAATAGACGAGAAAAAAATATCTCCACCTGACATGTCTGGCAGTTACCATTTTTTTTTTAAATTTTGCCTTTTGTCGTCGTGTCCATGCCAAATTACAGCTTTCTTCAACTAATAGTCTCTGAGCTTAGCCGCGGATAGACAGACGACGGACATGGCGAAACTATAGGGGTCACTGTCTTGTTGACTACGGAACCCTAAAAAGTCAATATAATGGTTTTTATCAAAATTCCCAAGTGACTGGTTGCAAGCCCGTCGCATATTGGAATGCTTACCCGTAAACTCACCTGTCTAGACAAAGCTATTTCGAATTCAAATTGAAATTCAGAAGTATTTTGTTCATGGAAATAAATAATAAAATAAATAAATAATACTGGACAGTTCACACAACATTATCTAGCCCCAAGCTAAGCAGAGCTTGTGTTATGGGTACTAGATAACTACAATATATTACATTGATAGATATTTTTTTATTATACATAGAAAATACCCAGAACACCCTGAACAAATATCTGCGATCGCACAAATATTTGTTCCGAGGCGGGAATCGAACCCGCAACCTCCTGCGTCGCAGGCCAAGCTTCGCCCGCCGCGCCACAGAGGTCGCCAAGAGGAAATCACAAGGATCCTATACAATACAGGATAGGCTATTATTGTTTATTTTTATAATATTATATTCAATTCAATTCAATTCAATATGTTTATTTCTGACTAAAATACATTATAATGAAAATAAGTTAAGCTATATTATGTTACATATCTTGTCTATGTCTATGTTAAATATTCCTACATAAAGTACAATACAATTTTTTTTTCTCCATATGCGTTTTGTGCACCGTCTACGTAAATGTATCCACAATACACAAAGGTTAGCTGGTAGAGAATGCTTCTTAGCATTAAGTTCGCCTATGTGCGATGCATTGTTTGTTTTGTGCAATAAAGAATATTCTATTCTGTTCTATCCTTTTGAATCGTCTTGTAAACTAAATTTAGGTATTCGTGAACCAACACGATTCCAACGAAACGCATTCTAAACGAACCCAACGGCCAGGTACAAACCCGAGGCAGAAATCTTCATACAAAGAAAACGCCTCGCGCCGCTCGAAAAAGCTGTTTTTATTGAATATCTCGTAAAATATAGATAATTTTACAAAACTCCTACAGCAAACCTTGTTGAATTGATTTTATTTTTCGAATTATTTACGCAATAATATGCACCATTTTAAAAAACAATCGAATCTAGCCAAAAATAAGAGCTAACTTTGGGTGTTTTAATGGAGAAAAAATAATGCTGGACAGCTCACACAACAGTATCTAGCCCAAGCTAAGCCAGAGCTTGTGTTATGGGTACTAGTTAATAAAATACATTACATAGATAGATATTTTTTATTATACATAGAAAAAACCCAGAACACCCTGAACAAATATCTGCAGATCGCACAAATATTTGTTCCGAGGCGGAAATCGAACCCGCAACCTCGTGCGTCGCACGCAAACCATCGCCAGCCGCGCCACAGAGGTCGTCAAAAATATTGAAGAAAATATTGTCCTATCGTGTTTCTTGTAGGTACAGTGATCCCTCGGAATTATAATGTAGTATGCATGAATATTTATAATTTTATTACTGTACTTGATTTAGTCAGTTAAAAATCTAATCTAAGATTGGTAATTTTGCGTTATACCCCACCTTAAGGCTCCCATTTTATCTATTTAGCTTCTCCGGGTGATAGAAGAAACAAATGAATAGTAGTAGTAGAGCTTTTTTGTGAAAGAGTTCGTCCGGGGAAGTACTACCACCATACCTATTTCTGCCGCAAAGCAGTAGTGCTTGCATTGCTGTGTTCCGGTTTGAAGGGTAAGGGTGCCGGTGAAATTACAGGCACATGAGACTTTTCATCTATGTCTCAGGATGGCGGGCGCAGTGCAATGCCACATAGGGCGCGGCCTAGGTGGTCGTGACCTATGAGGTAATGCACTGTTCATAGGCAGAGGTTACCGCTTAACATCAGGTGGGCCATCTGCTTGTTCAGTCATTCAAGTAGCATAAAAAAAAAAAAAAATGCTTGAACATTTAACGGATTCGGAATTTAATTCGAAAAGAAAATAAAGCGTATTACAGCAACCTAATCTACCTTTAATTAATTCACGCTCTTCTCAAAAGTGAATAAAAATTACCTTTTTCACTCCAATTTTGTTTACAAATGCTTTTACTAATTCATCTGTCGGTAGAATCCTCTTGAGAAGTTAAAGGTTGATCTAAAATATTCAGCAAGGTAGAATTCAGGCAGAAATGTTGAATAAAGTAGTTGGTTTGGTTCTAAGAGAAAAAATGTAGGTTGCGGCTACGCACAAACCATACAACCAGGGTCCCATTTCTCAAAACTTACAAGCTTGCTGTGGTGTGTCCGGCCTAAGAATAGACCCCCTCCGTCTCCTCCCGTGGATGTCGTAAAAGCCGACTAAGGGATTACCCGGACTTGTTGATAAGATTCGTTGGTATAAGATTTGTCCTGGCTGGTAGCTTATTATGGAATGTGTTATTACTGAAAGAAAGCGTTAGCTGAGTCAGTCGTGGGAAGCAATGGCGGCGATGAGCTCACCACTTGTCACGTCTATATTCCACGATGGTGCAACCCACTGTGAAAAGAGGCCTATTGTGGCTCTGCCTACCCCTTCGGGGAAAAAGGCGTGTGTCTATGTATGTATGTATGTATGTATGTATGTATGTATGTATGTATGTATGTATGTATGTATGTATGTATGTATGTATGTATGTATGTATGTATGTATGTATGTATGTATGTATGTATGTATGTATGTATGTATGTATGTATGTATGTATGTATGTATGTACAAGCTACTAATTACTGGTAATCGTGTTATCTATTTATCACTGGATGGCGAAGGCCACTGAGACTCGAGTGGAAGAAATTGGGAGTCCACGTCCAATTGCTGTGTTCCGGTTTGAAGGGTATGGGAGCCGGTGAAATTACAGGCACATGAGACTTTCATCTTTATGTCAGATGGTGGCGGGGTGGCGGGCGCAGTGCAATGCCACATAGGGCGTGTCTTATGTGGACGTGACCTATGTAGTAATGCACTGTTCATAGGCAAGGGGTACCACTTAACATCAGGTGGGCTATCTGTTTGATCCGTCATTCCAAGTAGTATAAAAAAATATTAAAAAATAAAATCATGGTTCTTGATGATGATGACTATTTGAAGGTAAACGCAAAACGCAAAATTACCAATTAGTAGTAGTAGAGCTTTTTTGTGAAAAAGTTCGTCCGGGGAAGTACTACCACCATACCTATTTCTGCCGCAAAGTAGTAGTGCTTGCATTGCTGTGTTCCGGTTTGAAGGGTAAGGGTGCCGGTGAAATTATAGGCACATGAGACTTTTCATCTATGTCTCAGGGTGGCGGGCGCAGTGCAATGCCACATAGGGTGCGTCCTAGGTGACGTGACCTATGTGGTAATGCACTGTTCATAGGCAGTGGTTACCGCTTAACATCAGGTGGGCCTCTTGCTTGTTCCGTAATCCAAGTAGTACAAAAAAAAAAAAAAAAATAAGATTAGATTTTTATTGACTAAATCAAGTACAATATTCAAATTAAAAATATTCATGAATAAATTATGCATTATAATACCGAGGGATCACTAGACAGAAAAGAAATAGGAAAAAAAACTCGAAAAAAAAAACACAATTTTACCTCTAACTTTTGGCTAGATTAGATTGTTTGTCAATATGTTACAGATTATTGGGTCAAAAATTGGATAAATAAGATCAATACAATAAAACGGAGGGGCCACTTTTGGAGTTTTCTAAAATTATCTAAACTACACGAGATATTCAATAAATCCGTTTTTTCAAGCAGCGCGTGGCATTTTTTTGTATGAAATTTCTGCCTGGGTTTGGCGCAGTCTTAAATAATGAACCTATGCCATCAAAGTTCATTAAAAATTTACTTCCTAAACTTTGCACAAGCCGTCTTAGTAGATCATCTCTCTCATCCCTAATGGGAGTGACCCTTATACCGGCCAAGAGACAAGATCATTTAATATGGACCACTACCTATTATGTACGGAGGCTTACGAGGGGCTTGAAGAACCCAGAATTATAAATTTAGTTAACAAGTCATGTAATTTAGGTACCTAGTTCTTCTTTTTATACTACTTTTAATGCGACGTCCTCTGTAGCGCGGCGGGCGACGGTTCGCCTGTGACGCAGGAGGTTGCGGGTTCGATTCCCGCCTCGGAACAAATATTTGTGCGATCTGCAGATATTGGTTCAGGGTGTTCTGGGTATTTTCTATGTATAATGCGGCAAAAATGGAGCATCCTTTGTAGCGCAAGCGCACACACACACGCATCTCGAGTGCATGTGTTGACTGCACTGTGTCATTGTTGTACCGTCTTGTACCTACTACCTAGTTATTCTGACACACTACCGTCAATTTTGTACTTGATGTCGGGCGCTTGCTCGCCGTAGTAGTTGTAAAATATTCCATGTCATTTGTTATCGCTCGTGTGTTGTATTGTAAAGAGAACCTAGTATTTAGACAAACCTAACATAGGTTTTAAGATACTACTAACCAAAATATATTTAGATCAGTTTGTATAATAAATAAAATAAATAAATAAATAATAAAAAATATCTATCTATGTAACGTATTGTATTAAGTATATCAGTTATCTAGTACCCATAACACAAGCTCTGCTTAGCTTGGGGCTAGATAATGTTGTGTGAACTGTCCAGCATTATTTATTTATTTAATGACGGGTCAAGCAGATGGCCCACCTGATGTTAAGTGGTTACCCTCTGCCTATGAACAGTGCATTACCTCACAGGTCACGCCCACCTAGGACGCACCCTATGTGGCGTTGCACTACACCCGCCAACCTGAGACATAAAGATGAAAAGTCTTATGTGCCTGTAATTTCACCGGCACCCTTACCCTTCAAACTGGAACACAGCAATGCGAGCACTACTGCTTTGCTGCAGAAATAGGTATGGTGGTAGTACTTCCCCGGACGAACTCTTTCACAAAGAAGCTATACTACTACAAAGTTTTAATGATAACCCTTGTAAGATAGCATCATTACTTCGGAAACAAAGTTTGAAAACTGTTGAAAATATTAATACTCTATCAAGTTTTAAACAAGATGATGCTTAGAGAATGTTATTCGATAGTAAAGTTCTCAATAATACCAGCCTCCGTGGCCTCTAATAACCTCTGGCGACCTTTAGTGAGTCAATGATTGACCTTGAAACCAGTTGTTATTTTTCATTGAGCATGTCTTAATTTAAATGATGGGTATATGGGAGACGCATCTGAAAGTAGTTTAATATAATTTGAAACCTTGTTGATAAACCAGAGAAGAGCCGTTAGAATCGTCAACGACCCCAAGCTCTCCAGTTCACTAGAGCCGCTGAGCCTGTGCCAAGAAATCGGCTCGCTCTGTGTGTTCTATCAACTCTGTAATGGGGAGTGCTCTGAGGAGCTGTTCAATCTCATAACCGCATCCAAGTTCTACTATTGCACTTCTCGACAACGCAAGGGAGCTCGTCCACACATCATTGACACGTGGGTATCTCGTACAGCTCGCTTTAAGAGTATTTTCTCCCCCATAAGTGCAAGTTGTGGAATGGGCTCCCTCCTGAGGTGTTTCAGCTAGACTACAACATAAGCCGCTTCAAAAAAAACGTACAAAGAGTCCTTCAGGGCAGGCAACGCATTAGCAATGCCCCTGGTGTTGCAAATGTCAATAGGCGACGGTAACCGCTTACCATCAGGCGGTCCGTATGTCAGTATGTCAAGCCATTACATAAAAAAAAAATAGGTAATCATAAATAGCTTTTACACGTTTGACGACCTCTGTGGCGCGGCGGGCGAAGCTTGGCCGGCGACGCAGGAGGTTGCGGGTTCGATTCCCGCCTCGGAACAAATATTTGTGCGATCGCAGATATTTGTTCAGGGTGTTCTGGGTATTTTCTATGTATAATAAAAATATCTATCTATGTAATATATTGTATTAAGTATATCAGTTATCTAGTACCCATAACACAAGCTCTGCTTAGCTTGGGGCTAGATAATGTTGTGTGAATTGTCCAGCATTATTTATTTATTTATTATTTATTTACGTTACATACACATCAAAATACATAAATTTTCACTAGAAACGGGATATTTACCATGATTTTTGAGTTTTATATGTTCCCGATATATCTGCCAATAACATCTACTCGCAAATACTTTAGTCAGTTCTCCCGTGATCATGGCGCATGCAACTGTGCCGAAATATCGGGAACATATAAAACTCAAAAATCATGGTAAATATCCCGTTTCTAGTGAAAATTATGTACATAACCATGATAGTTTCAAAAGTTATAAAATACATAAAGTACCAAATAAATTGGTAAAAGTACAAGACAATGATGTTGATACTCCTGGAAGTACGTTGTTGTTTTTATCGATACTTTGTTAAGTATCTAGATTGTTTGAGCAGGTCTTTAGGTTTATCGAGCTTATTCACCACAAATAAGGGTATCTGAAAATTTATTTTGTTCGACTTTCATTTTACTTTGGTCGAAGGTTCGATTAATAATATAACTTTAGATCGCTTGCAGTGGTCTCCAGGTAGCACAACTGTTTCATATGTATTTTGTACATATTTTGTATTAGTTAAAAAAAAAAAAAAATGCTGGACACAGTTCTCATAACATTATCTAGCCCCAAGCTAAGCAGAGCTTGTGTTATGGGTACTAGATAACTGATATACTTAATACAATACATTATTTAGATAGATATTTTTGATTATACATAGGAAACACCCAGAACACCCTGAACAAATATCTGCAGATCGCACAAATATTTGTTCCGAGGCGAGAATCGAACCCGCAACCTCCTGCGTCGCAGGCGAACCATTGCCAGCCGCGCCACAGGGGTCGTCAAACAACAATTATAATTAAACAAAAAATATGATGAAATTGTATGCAGGTTGGTATCTATAGGTAGGGTGCGTCCTAGGTGGACGTGACCTATGAGATAATGCACTGTTCATAGGCAGGGGTTACTGCTTGACATCAGGTGGGCCTCTTGCTTGTTCCGTCATCCAAGTAGTATAAAAAAAAAAAAAAAACTATCACATTGGCTCCTCAAAGTTTAGCCTTATTCCTATACAACCTTCTGTACACTTAATAATAAATATATTACACATGTACCGTGTTATCTCTGTAATGAATGAGTTTAGCAGCGGATATTGTAATATCTGGTAGATAAACAGAAAGGAAACGTGTAGGTAGCAGATAAGACATACCTGCAGGTAGATAAGTTAATCTGTTAATCCAATAAGCTGGGGTGTTGGTGTGTGAACGTTACCGAAACATAACATTGATGGAACGTGAACAGATAGTCAATGTGCGTACGTACACAGCGATGCTAAATACAACGGTAATAGTACATTATGGTACTAGTGTGTAATATTGGTGATTACCGCTGAGGCGCCATTGAGACCCGAGCTGTTAGGTGAGGTTCTTAAGAGAGCCGAGGACGGTAATCGTCAATACACACGTATATCATGCGACGTTTTTCAAAACACTTGCGAAGAAAATAATTATAAAACAGAAATACACTCTCTGTGTAAATGTTCAACTGTCTCTATAACTCACTACTGAATAATAACAATGAAAAAGTAACAGTTTGATTTACAGGTGTCATTATGTGCCTAATTGCGGTGAAATTAGAGCCACTTTATAAGCAAGTGTGTTGAAAAGTGTATTTTATAAGCCAAGAAATCAAGCTCTGCTACTCCAAGACAAACACAGATGACGCCACTCACTATCCAGTTGTCACTTTATTTATTAACAATTATGGAATTACGGAAAAAAATTCTATTTTCGTTCTGCAAAAAAAAAGTTTGTCTAATCGAAGACTTTCTAATAACTCTAGTATGGATACTATGTTGATCGCAGAGTTATGGCATAAACTATAGACCAATCACCGTGAGTTGGCACCTGCCGCGTAGTATTTACAGGTGCCATCTTACGGTGATCGAGCCGGACCGTTCAGCGTAAGTTGGCACCTGCCATGTAGTATTTACAGGTGCCATCTTACGGTGAACGAGCCGGACCGTTCACCGTATATTGGCACCTGCCATGGAGTATTTACAGGTGCCATCTTACGGTGAACGAGCTGTATATGAACGGCAATTTATGGCACCTTTGAAAAATCGAACGATGACAAATGAGTTCGATACACTGCCGTTTCAGACTCAATAATCAAGCAGCAATGGACGGACAAAACTTATCAGATTTGACCCTCTTCATGCGTTTTGTATCTCTTTTGTTTCAGACACATTTTGAGCGCTTACCCGAAGTCCATTTACTTTGGGGTCAAGTCTTAGTCAAGTTAGAGATTCTAATTTAATTTTAATAGTAAAAATATTAGGGCTTTATCGGATTCAGAAAAGCCTTTCCTAATTTTTCGTACCTTTATTTTGAACGCAGAAAACCAATCCAAACTCCAAACTCAAAAGAAACTTTTGACGAAACAATTCAATCAAACTGTGTTACAAAACTCAACACTTTCTTTTTAAGGGTTCAGTTAGAAAATAGATAAATTACCCCTCAGCGTCATTTTGTAACTGCTAAAGTTAAAGCATTATTCAGTTAAAACACAATATAAATAATTCTACAAGCAGAATAACTAATAAAATAGGAATAGTGAAAAAATCACACGCTTTTGCGCTATCACTTGTGTACTATGGAATAGACTGAATAAGGTTTTTAGGGAAATAAAAACTAAGAGCATTGGACAGGACCACGTCTGTCAAGTCTGTCTAGATGGATACTGGGAGATAGGAGCTAGAGGGGGCAGGTGGAATGCTTTTTACGCCGACAAAACGCGTGCAAAGCTGCGGCCAAAAACTAGTACCTACACAATAAATTTGCCATTGGTGTCCTGTAATTTGTTTTCTAGAATGACGTCTAATGTCTCATAACAATTATTTGTCTTATATACATAAAACATAAAACATAAAACGTTTTTAGTTCTAAGATAGTTCTAGTTGGCTATTTCACTTGACGTCTCGAAGGCCTTTGACAGGGTTTGGCACGCTAGCCTTATTGGCAAGCTTCCTGCTCAATTCTTCAGTTCTTCTCCTGGCTCGCAGACTTTCTGAAGGAAAGATCCATTCGAGTAGTTGTTGACGGCTGCTCGTCGGATCTTATGGCTATAAATGCCGGGGTACCTCAGGGGTCAGTGCTATCTGCCACACTGTTTCTGCTGCATATTAATGATCTGCTAATGCCCAGTATCATTGGGTATGCAGACGACAGCACAGTTGTGGAGAGATACGTTTCCACTGTGCGTGCTAGGCAGAATGAAATTCTGGAGTTAAGAGATGAGATGCTGCAGCGTCTTAGTTTGACTCTCAAGGCTGTATCCGATTGGGGCGATGCCAATCTAGTCAAGTTAAACGCCTCTAAAACGCAGGCTTATCTCTTCTCGGCGAAAATGAGACAGTTTCTCCAAGTTCCTGTCTTCCGAGATGTACCTGTAGCTATAGGAGATCACCTCGAGCTCTTAGGCGTTTCACTCAAGCCTAGTCTCAACTTTGGCTCCTACATCGAGTCTAAGGCAAAAACTGCTTCCATAAAGTTGGGTATCCTGAATAAGGTAAAGCGTTACTTCACACCAGGTCAGCTTCTAAGTCTGTACAAAGCACAAGTCCGGGCTGGTATGGAGTATTGCTGCCACGTTTGGGATGGCTCGGCCAAACACCAGCTTGCTGCCTTGGACTCGATCGAACGCAGAGCTTTTAGGCTTATAGGTGAGCAACATATTATGGCGGAGACTAAGATCCAGAGTCTCGAGCACCGCCGTAAGGTCGCGTGCCTTTCGATTTTCTATACGTTATATTTCGGGGAATGCTCCCAGGAACTTCATGATCTGATCTCACCATTTCCTTTTCATTATAGGACGAGCAGGCGCACGGCTCGGTACCACCCTTGCCTCATTAGTATACCCTCTATTCGTACTAAACGTTTCAGTTCCACCTTTATAATGCAAACTGCTAAGAAGTGGAATACACTACCGTCGTCTGTCCTGAAAACTATAATCTGGGTCTCTTCAAGGCTAGAGTGAATACGTGCCTTCTAGACCTATGTGCTCCATCTTCGGCCACATCGTCACTTTCCAACAGGTGAGATCGTGGTCAAACAAAGGTCTATCAAAGTAAAAAAAAAAGAAAAAAAAAAGAAAGATATATTAGTACATATCTAAATTACAGGAAGGAAGGCAGTGCAAGTTAGGTATCTAAGTGCATAAAGATAAAATATATAAATTCACCCAGTGTAATTAAATAATATGAAGGTTGAACGAGGTCAGGTCAACGCAGGCTCCTAGCATTCTGTTCACTGCCACTGATGGAGGTGTTGGCACTATCTGCGACGATGGTGGCGCTATCTTCACGGAGTTTTGTGAGATCTGAAGAACTTATAAAACTGAAAATCATGGTTTCCTATATCTGAGTGAAAAGAAAGCAAATATGGAGATTTGAGAAGAATGCAAGTATGGAAAAACGAAAAAAAAATTGTTGCTCTCATTATTAACGATGCCTCCGGACATAGCTACCTTTTTGAAAGTTTGATGTTTGCTTTAGATAACTGGAAGAACAAGGAATATAACTACTCTTTTAAAAAAAATATAAGAACATCCCGTACATCTGGCCGTAATAGTGAATAATGACATAAGAATACCCGTACATCCGTACATCTGGCCGTAATAGTGAATAATGACATAAGAACACCCGTACATCCGTACATATGGCCGTAATAGTGAATAATGACATAAGAACACCCGTACATCCGTACATCTGGCCGTAATAGTGAATAATGACATAAGAACACCCGTACATCCGTACATCTGGCCGTAAAAGTGAATAATGACATAAGAACACCCGTACATCCGTACATCTGGCCGTAATAGTGAATAATGACATAAGAACACCCGTACATCCGTACATATGGCCGTAATAGTGAATAATGACATAAGAACACCCGTACATCCGTACATCTGGCCGTAATAGTGAATAATGACATAAGAACACCCGTACATCCGTACATCTGGCCGTAATAGTGAATAATGACATAAGAACACCCGTACATCCGTACATATGGCCGTAATAGTGAATAATGACATAAGAACACCCGTACATCCGTACATCTGGCCGTAATAGTGAATAATGACATAAGAACACCCGTACATCCGTACATCTGGCCGTAATAGTGAATAATGACATAAGAACACCCGTACATCCGTACATCTGGCCGTAATAGTGAATAATGACATAAGAACACCCGTACATCCGTACATCTGGCCGTAATAGTGAATAATGACATAAGAACACCCGTACATCCGTACATCTGGCCGGAATAGTGAATAATGACATAAGAACACCCGTACATCCGTACATAAATAAATAAATAAATAAATAATGCTGGACAATTCACACAACATTATCTAGCCCCAAGCTAAGCAGAGCTTGTGTTATGGGTACTAGATAACTGATATACTGAATACAATATATTACATAGATAGATATTTTTTATTATACATAGAAAATACCCAGAACACCCTGAACAAATATCTGCGATCGCACAAATATTTGTTCCGAGTGCGGGAATCGAACCCGCAACCTCCTGCGTCACAGGCCGAGCTTCGCCCGCCGCGCCAGAGGCCGTCAAAACATCTGGCCGGAATAGTGAATAATGATATAAGAACATCCGTACATCCGTACATCTGGCCGGAATAGTGAATAATGAAGGAATGGGCTCACCAGCCGAGCCTGTGATGTCTTCCAAGCCGATTTCAGCCACGGCGTCTGTTTATCTGCTTCATACGGAAAAGCTTCGCTGGTGTGCTCTTATATGGCTTTCATACCCTATTTTGTCTGTAAGCGTGCGTTTGCAGTAGTTGCACGTCAGGGTATTATTTTCATAATGGTACACCATGTTAGAAGGCGGTTTACTTTTCAGATCGTCGCGCTTTAAATCAAGATTGCGCCTTCTGCCATCTTCAAAATCAGAGCCTGTAAGACACCCTTGGCGTTGAGTCGCGGGATATAACTTGATATAAGTAAACAGCGTTTTACTATCATACAAATCTTATTACTCGTAAAGACGAGGGTTTAAAAATGTATATCCTCTGAATAGTGGCTCTACTGTTAGTAGAACTATATTCCTTCTGTTGTTGGCCCAACTTTTAATGAGTGTGGTTGCTAAGGAACTTTTTTATTTATTAGAGAAACTTTTATCGATAACCATCAATCGATTTGTAGTGCTTGCAATAATCGATAACGATAATGATAGTTGAGTAAATACCATTATTTTCTACTAAAAATATACTTTTTTAAATAAAAATGTTTCGAATGAAAGGTCAATGACAAAATCGACTCGCAAGAACGAAATAGAGTGCAGGAAAAAAAACGAGCGAGTCGCATATGATGTGTAACATCTGAGATCTCACCTCCTTGGTAATAAGCAACATGGATAGTACCAACCTCTCGGAAAAATGCGCGCTTCCTGTCACACTCTTTCGTCCCTTTTCACGAAACCACTCCCACGTATTGCAAAGCGAGAGTAAAGATGTTACACATCAAAAATAATATGTTATGGCTCCCAAGGTACCTGTGACTCATGTCAATATATCCGTGAGGTCATCACTGGCCTTAGTAGACTACCAGCTCTGCAGCTGCGGCAATATGCAGTAGCTATGCTGAGCTGAATGCCCTTTCACCACGACACAGTATAACGCAAAATTACCAATCTTATTTGATTTTTAACTGACTAAATCAAGTACAATATTCAAATTATAAATATGCATGGATACTACATTATAATTCCGAGGGATCACTGTACCAGAAACAATATAGGACAATATTTTCTCTATAGAACAAGTAATTAATTTTGTAAAAATTAAAAAACCCTCAACGCAATGAAACTGCTGAACCAATTTTGATCAAACATAGCTAACACTCCCGACTAATTTGCCTTTCAAACAAAAATAAAATCAAAATAGGTTCATCCGTTCGGGAGCTATGATGCCACACAGACACACACACAGATACACAGACACGACAAACTTATAACACCCCGTCGTTTTTACGTCGAAGTTTAAAAAATATACATCATTTTGTATGTATTTACCTATATAATGTCATATTTTTGTGTGGTGACTTGTGAATAAACTATTTTTCTTTCTTCTTTCTTCGGAAGTATTGATTGAGGATGGCGAGGGTATAGTAATAGGGTACCGTTGGCACCCGTTACGCTCTAGTACAGAACCCTAAAGAAGCATGAACCTAATAAATAAAATAAATAAATAAATAAATATTGCTGGACAGTTCACACAACATTATCTAGCCCCAAGCTAAGCAGAGCTTGTGTTATGGGTACTAGACAACTGATATACTTAATACAATATATTACATAAATAGATATTTTTTATTTTATATAGAAAACACCCAGCACACCCTGAACAAATCTCTACGGATCGCACAAATATTTGTTCCGAGGCGGGAATCAAACTCGCAACCTCCTACGTCGCAGGCGAACGTTCGCCCGCCGCACCACAGAGGATGAATAATGTAAACCAGGCACTATTGGGCTGGGTTCTTTTCAGCCTTGTACTCACAAGTAACTTGCATACATGTGTTTTGTGGTTCATACCTTCTGCAGACACGTTCTACAGCTTGCTCAATACTTCTTCAGCTAAAATAGTTTGGTACCGCATCAAGTTTCCACGAAATTGTTTTGTCAATTATTGTTCTATTGGCTATCGATTTTGGCTCAAGAATATTGTTTTGTAATAAAGAAAGAAAGAAAGAAAGAAATAACATTTATTTGTGTCAACAACATGATAGCACACTAAAAGACACACACACACACAGAAACAAAGAAAAATAAAACTAATTTGTGCCTCCTAGTACCAGCCACGCATCACTGACACAAATTGGCGTCCAGCTCAGCATTTGTTGTGTTGTAGCAACACAACGCTGATCTTCCGCTGGAACCATCTGAATATATTATATTCTGTTGAGCATGTACTTACCTAAAAGGTAATCATTATATTACACTGTTCCGTGAGCTGTTATGAATCCTACAGGAAAAGGAAAGTTAGGCCACTTTTATTTTTCTATTTATTCAATTCCGTTCAAAGGCAGATATAGATTTTTTGTAACTTCGTCAGACCCTCAATTGACCGCGATCTCACCTGCTGGTAAGTGAAGTTGGAGCACGAAAGTCTAGAAGGCATTTATTCACCAATGGAGTTCAAACCCCTTAAAGATACCCATATTATATATTATATTTAAGTAGCAGTAGAGCTTTTTTGTGAAAGAGTTCGTCCGGGGAAGTACTACCACCATACCTATTTCTGCCGCAAAGCAGTAGTGTTCGCATTGCTGTGTTCCGGTTTGAAGGGTAAGGGTACCGGTGAAATTACAGGCACATGAGACTTTTCATCTTTATGTCTCAGGGTGGCGGGCGCAGGGCAATGCCACATAGGGTGCGTCCTGGGTGGACGTGACCTATGAGGTAATACACTGTTCATAGGCAGCGGTTACCGCTTATCATCAGGTGGGCGATCTGCTTGTTCCGTCATCCAGTAGTATAAAAAAAAAAAAAAAAACAGGAAAAACAGACGACGGCAACTTCTTCCATTCCTTAGCTGTTCGCATTACAAAGGTGGAACTGAAACGCTTAGTGTGAATTGCGGGTATACTGATGAGGTAAAGATGGTACTGAGCCGTGCGCCTGCTTGCCGTATGATGAAAAGGAGATGGTGGGACCAGATCATGTAGCTCCTGGGCATATTCCCCGAAATGTAAACCTATAGAAGATCGAAAGGCTGCGACTTTGCTTTTACTGATAAGACCGCCCATTGTAGTTATGACATAATAAGTTTAAAATTGTTATCGACAAGCAGAGCCCCGCGGTTTCACCCGCGTAAGTTTCGATCCCGTGGTAATATCGGGATAAAACTGTGCCTATGTGTTATTTCGGGAGTCCAGTTATCTCCATTCCAAATTTCATGTAAATCCATCCAGTAGTTTTTACGTGAAAGAGTAACAAAGATACATCCATCCATACACACTTTCGCGTTTATAATATTAGTAGGATAGGATGTGTCCTTCCGTGTGTTGATCAATCTATCTAGGCTATAGATAATTTCAGATTTTAAATTAATCTAGCTCAGAGCCTTGCCACGTAGCTTACAACAAATAATACAGCTTACAAATAATTGCCTGTATTAATAATCCAGCTTTATTTATACAGGCAAACAAAAACCTCACGACGCAATAGAGGAATGCTCCCATTTCGATAGGAGGTCGCAGGAAGGCGGTGGATGGAGGTGGCTTAATACCGTTCGTCGTGACACAATCAAATCTGCGATTTGGATTTTGGTGGCATGTTTTTTATTAAAAATTGTTTGTCACCCAAGCTTGTTTGTTGTTGTTGTTTGTCGCGATCAACCGTTGGTATAAAGTTACTTATTATGATAATTTTACAATGTGCAATGTATTCATTCGTGACTGGAATGCTGGCTTTTATTTTGGTCAACAAATAAGCATTGCCATTCAGCGTGGCAATGCAGCCAGCATTCTGGGCACGCTGCCGTCGGGTGACGGCTTGTAGGTTTTTATTTTAGTTTTGTTTTATTGTGTTAGTCTTAAATGTCTTTACTAGGTACTTATATTATACAGATATTTGTTCAGGGTGTTCTGGGTATTTTCTATGTATAATAAAAAATATCTATCTATGTAATAATATATTGTATTAAGTATATCAGTTATCTAGTACCCATAACACAAGCTCTGCTTAGCTTGGGGCTAGATAATGTTGTGTAAACTGTCCAGTATTATTTATTTATTATTTATTATATAATACAGCGTGTTTTAGTATTAATACATTTATTTACATAAAGAATAATACAAGGTATGTACAAAATACATATGAAACAGTTGTGCTACCTGAAGACCGCTGCTAGCGATCTAAAGGTAGCTCAACTGATCCAAATCACTACCAGACGGAAGCGTCTCTAAGATGCTGGCTGCATTGCCATGCTGAATGGCAATACTAATGCGTTGAGCCAGATAAGAGCCAGCTCTCGGGTCACGTTTTTTAGTTGAATATACTGTCGGGTAAATTATAAACTTGTTCTGATTATAAAAAAAACAATATAATGCTCCGTCTATATACTAAATCATAATATTCATTAAACACAATTTTTTTTTTCTCTATTAGATACCTCCTCAACAATATTCCCATAGCTGTATAGCAATGTCAGCGTGTCCAGTATATTCCCGCAACGGAAATATCCCACGTCCCACTTTCCATGTGATTGAATAAGTTTCTAAGGGACTGATTCATGGGATTTAATGGGATTTTCCATGGATTTTCAGGAAGGAAAGTATCACTGCTTGTTTTGGTTGTTCAGTTATTATTTATGCGTTCAATTTACAAATCTAAGCCGGAAAGTCATAGCAGGTAGTTACGTGGTGTGACCGGCTTTTGAAATTCCCTCCGTCTCCTCCCATGGATGTCGGAAAGGCCGACTAATGGTTTACAACGGGGGGTACGTAGGAGCATCCACCTGAGCACTTAAGGTGGATGCTCTCGCTGGTGGGGTTTTTATTTGTTGTGTTTTTTGCTCATTATCGCTCATAAACACTTCTTCAGATAGCTAAAGTTGATTTCGCGAGAACTAGGAGACTTAACACACATGTTTTAATTGATAGTATCTCATAAATATGAACATTTTAGCTACGATCCCTATTGGAAGGTCGGAATGAAAGAATCCAGGAACAAAACGATATTTTTACTTTTATTATATTGATTTTCACATCTTGACACCGTTCAATGGAATACAGAAGTATTTTTTAAAACTTGTCACTCGCCTTTTTTATTCATATTTTGATAAGTACCTAAAGAGTTTACTCACAACAATCCCCCAAAGAAAAACAAAAAAGATATGTAAAAATGTGTTTAAAGGGGGATCGTAGCTAAACTGATGATATTTAAAGAGATACTTTAAATTAAAATTAAATGAAATTTAATTAAAAATTATTTTAAGTTAAATTAAAATTAAATGAAAAAAAAAAAAAAAAGTCTTGTTCTCGCGAAATCAATTCTCGCTATCTGAAGAAGTGTTGATGAGCTGTAATGGGCAAAAAACACCAAAAAAACAAAACGTGTTTCTATCGAGTGCATACTGCGATCAAGAATCTGCCTACCTTTTTGTAAAACCTTTACACGGAATTTAGTCGAACAATTCGACCTGTATGCGTACCTAACTCCAGACAGTTGAAATCAAAATTAGCTAGTCGACGCTTCGCTCGCTTGGTCAATTATTAGTTTTTAACCCCCGACGCAAAAACGACGGGGTGTTATAGTTTGACGTGTCTCTGTGTGTGTGTGTGTGTGTGTGTGTGAGTCTGTCTGTCTTTGGCATCGTAGCTCCCGAACGGATGAACCTATTTAGTTTTTTTTTGTTTGAAAGGTGAATTTGTCGGGAGTGTTCTTAGCTATGTTTGATCAAAATCGGTTCAGTCGTTTCATTGCGTTGAGGTTTTTTTTAATTTTTACAAAATTAATGACTTGTCGCAAAGGTAAATATAAACATGTCCACGAAGGTACAACAACGCTCGAAGCAAGTAATATAAACATGTCCACGAAGGTACAACAACGCTCGAAGCAAGTAATATAAACATGTCCACGAAGGTACAACAACGCTCGAAGCAAGTAATATAAACATGTCCACGAAGGTACAACAACGCTCGAAGCAAGTAATCTGATTGGTCAGATATTTCCACGTGAAGTAGAAACAGCCTACAAATTAATGGCCAACGCTTAACTTTATTTTCGTCGGATATTTGAAACGAAATAATAGCATTTGGGTCACTGCATTTGAGTTGCAGCTAGTCCACTCAAATTAGATACTCGGAATTTATATAAGCGGCTTTCGATTAGAACATTATCTATATCATGCTAATAAAATAAATATATAATGCTGCTTCACACAACATTATCTAGCCCCAAGCTAAGCAGAGCTCGTGTTATGGGTACTAGATAACTGGATATACTTAATACAATATACATTACATAGATAGATATTTTTATTATACATAGAAAATACCCAGAACACCCTGAACAAATATCTGTAGATTGCAAATATATTTGTTCCGAGGCGGGAAACGAACTCGCAACCTCCTGCGTCGAAGAAGAAATTTTGCCCGCCGTGCCACAGAGGTCGTCAAAAGATAACCAAAAGACAAAGATATACAAAAGGTTCAAAATGGCGGACGCAAGATTGGTCCCTGCACTTGAAAATGGAGTGAATAAGACACAGAACACAAACTAATGTTACAATACAGTAAGCCAACTAAAAACATTTATTTCCGTGTAAAGGTAGAATAGTGAGTAGTTCCTGTATGATCCATTGAGATTGATCCATTGGAGTTTGATCGTCCTGTTTGATCCATTAACATTTGTAGTCAGTTTTCAAATTCCTGTTGAATCCCTTGTCGATTTTGTTAGTGAAGTACAGTCGGCGTAAAAATAATAAATATCTATAGGTAGGCGAATAAAAACTTTGATGAAATTATTTTGATGAAAAATCGCGAGCAAAAATTCAAGAAAACACTCGATTGAAAAATCTCGAATTAAATATCTCGATTGAAAAATCTTTAATGTAAAACGTCGTACGAATTACTCGTTTTATTAAATAGGAAAAAAAAACAAAGATGTTTGAAACCGAACAAAAATATTATTAAAATCAATAACTTTCGTACAATCCGTAATTTTACTGTCCTCGTGTAAAAATATGTAGGTGTGCCATTTTTACTGACGTCACAAGTTAGCAAATAAATTAGTGCTGTTTCTATGTACATTCTCACTTACAATTAATAAGAGACGCTTGTATTTTAAGAACTTAAGGTTATTTGAAAAATAATTACGCATAAAGCAACGAGACCATATGAAAGTCCCATTTTAACTTCGTATACTTGTTTAATAAAATACTACTTTTGTGGAATATCACACTAATATTATAAAGGCGAAAGTTTGTGTGTGTGTGTGTAGTGTGTTTGTTACTTCTTCACGCTGAAACGGCTGGACGGATTTGCATGAAATTTGGAATGAAGATAACTGGACTCCCGGAATAACATATAGGCACATTTTTATCCCGATATTCCCACGGGATCGAGACTAACGCGGGTGAAACCGCGGGGCACTACTAGTATAATATACTAGTATTAGCCGGGGTTTGCACGCGTTTTACCGAGATAAGAGTAACCAATAGCTCCGTGCAGGTCACTACCAAATTTCATCGATATCGGTTAAGCTGTTTCGGCGTGATTAAACACAAATAAATAAATAAAAAAATGCTGGTAAGTTCACACAACATTATCTAGCCTCAAGCTAAGCAGAGCTTGTGTTATAGGTACTAGATAACTAATATACTTAATACAAAATATTACATAGATAGGTATTTTTTATTATACATACTAAATACCCAAAACACCCTGAACAAATATCTGCAGATCGCACAAATATTTATTCCAAGGCGGGAATCGAACCCGCAACCTCCTGCGTCGCAGGCGAACCTTAGCCCACCGCGCCACAGAGGTTGTCAAAGATATGCCATAATTTTGGCGTTCATAGTTTATGGAATGTAGACCATCGCAGAGTTATTAGAAAGTTTTTTTTAAAAATTAAATGAATATCTGAACAAACAGGTGGTCCTCTGCCTATAACAATGCATTACCACATAGGTCACGTCACGTCCACCTAGGACGCACCCTATGTGGCATTGCACTGCGCCCGCCACCCTGAGACAAAGATTAAAAGTCTCATATTGTGTCTGTTATTTTACCGGCACACATCCCATTCAACCGGAACACAGCAATGCAAGCACTACTGCTTTGCAGCAGAAATAGGTATGGCCGTTAAGTGAGCTAGCTGGATCATGGTGCTGTGATCTGGGTCACCGCTTAAGCTTTTCGGCAAAGGGCCATGGCAGGTCAACGTTTGTAATATTAGACAAAGCTCCCTTATTTTTGATTTATTTGATACATTTCCTTTGAAGGTGGTCTTAGCTTTTACGAAAGGAGCTGTTTTGTGTTGCTTTTTGACGAGGAGGCTAAGCGATTTACCTTTTAGCACAGAATAAATAATAGTAAGTACAAGTACTTTTAGTTGGTCATAAATAATTGTAATGATCAAAGTAAGCCGTTGAGAAAGATTGTAGGAGAATTTGTCACCATTATTGACTTAAAAAAGATTTTGGGGGAGTTTGTCCCCACTAATGACTTAAAAAAGATTTTGGGGGAATTTGTCCCCACTAATGACTTAAAAAAGATTTTGAATGACTTAAAAAAGATTTTGGGGGAATTTGTCCACACATTAAGCTACCATCTCAGGTTTTCCCCCTTGGTTATGAAATGTCCGCTTCAACATGACAAGTGGTGAGCTAATCGCCGCCAATACTTCCCACGGTCGGATTAGCAGTAGAGCTTTTTTGTGAAAGAGTTCTTCCGGGGAAGTACTACCACCATACCTATTTCTGCCGCAAAGCAGTAGTGCTCGCATTGCTGTGTTCCAGTACTAGTATAGTATTATTTTATCTGTGGTTCCGGTTTGAAGGGTAAGGTGCCGGTTAAATTACGGGCACATGAGACTTTCATCTTTATGTCTCAGGGTGGCGGGCGCAGTGCAATGCCACATAGAGTGCTTCCTAGGTGGATGTGACCTGTGAGGTAATGCACTGTACATAGGCAGATGGTACCACTAAACATCAGATGGGCCATCTGCTTGATCCGTTATTCCAAGTAGTACGAAAAAAATATAAGCTAGCAGCCAGAATAAATTTTAATCTTAGGCGCAGTTTATGCAGAAGTGACTTCGGGAACGGACGTGGCTTGGACGGACAGTCAAATAAACCTTATAGTTATGATGCATATGGTCGTTTTTGTCGGAGGAGACAATGAGCCACCAGGCGACGTGCGCCCGTGTACAGTTTTACCCAAAACTATAAGTCCGATCGACTGTTTTCGTTTGCGCAGAAAAGCGCAGACTGATATCCGACTGTAGCCGAACGTATAATACAGCTCTGACCTGCTGTATAGCTCTGTCTTGCTCACATCTAAGAGTCGACTGATGAACAAGATGGGGATCGACCGGCCGCGATTATGCCGCGAAATTGATTAACCAATAACAGCGCAAGATTTTAGCGCGCGATTGCTATTGGTACAAAGAAGGTTCCCACGCTATAGGAATTGTTCTACGGCGCAGGTACATCGGGGCGACTTATATTTTGGGTAAAACTGTACCCATAGTTTATATCGCGACGCCACGCCATCGCGCAACCGCCACGTCACTCCTGTATGAACCGCGCCTTATAACAAACCTTACAAACTAGTCCGGATACTTAGTCAGCTTTTACGACATCCACGGGAGGAGATGATCCTTAAGCCGGATACACAACGGCTAAAACGTAATAATTATGGTCATGAATGAAACGGCTTGAACGATTTAGAATGAATGGCATATTATTTAGTTGAATTTTTGACTTAATCACTCCTTAACGGCCTTATTTTTGACTTAATCACGCCTTAGCGGCTCTATGTTTGACTTAATCTCATCTTAGCGGCCTTACTTTTGACTTAATCACGCCTTAGCGGCTCTATGTTTGACTTAATCACATCTTAGCGGCCTTACTTTTGACTTAATCACGCCTTAGCGGCTCTATGTTTGACTTAATCACATCTTAGCGGCCTTACTTTTGACTTAATCACGCCTTAGCGGCTCTATGTTTGACTTAATCACATCTTAGCGGCCTTACTTTTGACTTAATCACGCCTTAGCGGCTCTATGTTTGACTTAATCACATCTTAGCGGCCTTACTTTTGACTTAATCACGCCTTAGCGGCTCTATGTTTGACTTAATCACATCTTAGCGGCCTTACTTTTGACTTAATCACGCCTTAGCGGCTCTATGTTTGACTTAATCACATCTTAGCGGCCTTATTTTTGACTTAATCACACCTTAGCGGCCTTATTTTACGTGATCGAGTAACAGACATTCAAAAGTTCACATAAATTATATACCTGGTAGGATTCCTATACCAAACAATACTCATTTCTGAGTTCTAGAAATAGCAGGTTTAAGTAAATTTATTCAAGAGTAGTCGAAATTGATGGTAATTTCAAGCAGGTGGCTGGAGGTCGCATTAATGATATATCATCTTCGATTTTAGGAGCTGTGTCACACAGTCAACTTACTTAGTGGTAGGTAAACTTGAGAATCAATTATTAGCTAGCTAATTTTAAAAACTGTTATTTATCTTCACTTGTAAGCCGTGGTGTGTCCGGCCTAAGAATAGACCCCTCCGTCTCCTCCCGTGGATGTCGTAAAAGCCGACTAAGGGATTACCCGGACTTGTTGATAAGATTTGTTGGTATAAGATTTGTCCTGGCTGCTAGGTTATTATGGAATGTGTTATTACTGGAAGAAAGCGTTAGCTGAGTCAGTCGTGGAAAGCAATGGCGGCGATGAGCTCACCCCTTGTCACGTCTATATTCCACGATGGTGCAACCCACTGTGAAAAGAGGCCCATTGAGGCTCTGCCTACCCCTTCGGGGAAAAAGGCGTGTGTCTATGTATGTATGTATGTAAGAAAAGGAACTTTTTAAGATGGCGCTTTGGAAATTTTGGTAACTGGATCTAGATTTTGAGTGTTTCTTGTTGCTACCCAAATATTTTCTACCCATTTTCTCAGCGATTACAAACACTTTATTGTAGTACGATTTTTTCAATTAATCGTCTTTTTTTTATTTCACAAAAACATTTTTAGCGTTTACGACCTTACGAAATCTTAATATAGGAAATAATAGTTGATCAATGCCTTGCCTTAAAGTTAAGCGGATAGTAAAATCTTACCCTTTTCATCGGATGCAAATGAGGGTTGCAACAGAATTATACAAACGATTGAGCTGAAATTTCGCATACCATAAATATATATTCTATTCTTTTATATACAAATAAATATATACTCTATTCTTTTATATATTTATTCTTTCATACCTGTCAAGTTTCGATAACAACAAAATTAATACGATACTATGGTGACAAAGTGCTGACCTGGTGATGGAGTCGGAAGGTGGAACTCTACGATGATTAACAGTAGCCTGGCAGAGTTTGGGCACATTTTGATCAGCTCACAGTTCTGATCATTCATTTAATACAACACTATACAAAAGCCTATTTTTTAACAAAAACCTATACCTATATAAACAAAGTCGTGTTAGTTACACCACTTATAACTCAAGATCAGCTGGACCGATGTTAGTTATCTCTTTTTTGGTGGATTCTTCTCCGCTCCGAATAGCAGAATAAGTAATAAAATATCGGGGGGGGGGGGGTCACCGGGGGCTACCCGTGCGAAACCAGGGCGAGTCGCTAGTATATCATAAATCTCTTAAAAAAAACTAATTAATATACTTTGCCTCATAACTCTTGAGTACAGAATAGACTATAGAATAAAATTTCTTATTATATTCTGTGGAATACGCAGTGCCAACCCAGAAAAGTTGGGCTACTAACGGAATATTCTGATCTATTAAATAATCCACGCGGCCGGTCATTTCTACTGTTTTTTTAGAATAAATTATATATATAGTTATAAATTATAGTTATTTTTATTATTATTTTTATACTTATATTCCTACCTACTTAGGACTACCTACTTTCTTAGTTTCACATTTTGCATATCTTTGATACTTGATACATGATATATAGATATATATATATATATATATATACATATACAGTTGTGGTCATATAATTAAGAACGATTTGAAGTTCTAGAAGTTTTTTATTTAAATCGTATCATACACAGAGATGTGTACCTTCTGAGAAGCAACTAGTTATGTTATATAATAGTCACATTAATAGAGCAACCTGACTTAAGAATAAAGTATGAAATCGCTAACTATTTTTTGTACATTTTATTGATTTTATCAAAGTAACACATTCAAATAGTACTGAAACTGGACAAATAATTAAGAACGATTTATTTAACTGCTCGGGAATTGTTTTGTATGACACTTAGATTTAAAAAATCACAATATTATGTAGCACAGGAAACATAAAAAGAAATTTAATAAATATTTAACTAAAATTTATAGTTAATAGCATATCCACGGCTTTTAATTACAGCTTTACACCGGCGAGGCATTGACTCTATTAATTTTTGACATTTCGCAAGAGAAATAAAGTTCCATTCTTCTAAAAAAACGTCATACAGCTCTCTTAAATTTCCACACTTTGTATTTGAAACCTTTTTCTTTACTTCAAACCACAGATTCTCTATTGGGTTTAGATCTGGACTGTTAGCAGGCCAGTCTAAGACAGAAACTAATTGCGCTGTAAGAAATTCCTTTACGGTGCGTGCAGTGTGCTTTGGATCATTGTCATGCTGGAATGTCCAAATGACCGGTAGAACGTCTTCAGCGTATGGTAACATTGTTTCTTCCAGTATATTTTTGTATTGGAACTGATCCATGTTACTTTCTATCAACTTTACAGGTCCTACACCATGTCCAGAAAAGCAACCCCAAATTTTCACATTTCCACCACCGTGCTTTAATGTAACTTTCGTGTACTTTGGGTCGAATGCTGTATTCGGGGGACGTCGTACATATCGTTTTCCTTCAGAACATACTCTGTTTATTTTCGTCTCGTCAGAAAAAAGTACATTTTTCCACTGTTGCACAGTCCAGTTTTCATACTTTATCGCAAATGCAAGCCGGGCTTGCCTGTGGCAAAGTTTTAACATGGGTACCTTTCTTGCTATCCTACCGTGCAATTTTTCTTCTACCAAACATCTTCGAATAGTGCGTGCTGAGATTGCTGAAGGGTTGTTTTCACCAAAATATTATTTTCTAAGCTCATTGGACCCGTTAAAAGGATTTTGTTTTGCCATACGAACGATGTTTCGGTCATCTCGAGGAGTTGTTTTTCTCTGTTTAGGTACACGTGGAACATTCGAAGTAGTTTGATACGTAGCAAAATGCTTTACAGCGTGGAAAACCATCGTTTTTGAACATTGCAGATGGTCGGCTATCTTTTTATAAGACCAATTCTTCCGGCGAAGTTTTATTATTACTTCCCTTGTAGATTTATCACAACTTTTATTTTTTCCCATTGTTTTTTCTAAAGAAGCAATCACTTTTAATCTTTTACAGCACGTAATGGCGCCAAAATTATACAAACAGTAACAAATCGACTGAGTGTTCTCTATTTAAATTTGAATAAAGGTATAACAGGTAGCACAACTGTTTCATATGTATTTTGTACATACCTTGTATTATTCTTTCTGTAAATAAATGTAATTCCCCGATATATAGTATACTTTATTTATTTTGTTTATCTATCTATTAATATATTTTTTTGTTAGGAATGATGATTTTTTCATTTAAATTATAAGTATGTTGTTTGTTATATGTTTGTATTTATTTTAAGGCAAATTAGTTTCTAAGCTATATTATAAGCTTTCTTTTGTAATTAGTTTTAGCACGCCAACCTTTTTGTATCATCCTCATGGATGACTGGCAGAAAATGCTGCTTAGCATTAAGTCCTCCGTTTGTACAATTTCCTTGTGTTTTGTGCAATAAAGAATTAATAATAATAAAGTAAGGTTTATAATTGATTTTCCGTAGTCTCTACATACACACATCAAAAAAGTTTCCGATCACTTTAAAAAGCTGAACTACATTTATTTAGATTTCTTGAAATAGTACCCGGACTTGATGGTATAAGATTTGTCCTGGCTGTATTACTGGATGAAAGTGTTAGCGGCACCGATGAGCTCACCACTTGTCACATCTATATTCTCACGATGGTGCAACCCACGGTGTTAGTCGCTATCCATGGTTTTTTTTTATGTTACTTGGAATGACGGGTCAAGCAGATGGCCCACGTTAAGTGGTAAACTTTGCCTTTGAACAGGGCATTACCTCACAATTAATTAGAGTTTATTTTATACATAAAAACAATGGAAGTAAAATATTTTGTTTTTGCTAAAATGTTGTTCCGAAATAAAAAGAAATAGAATAAGAATAAAAAGAAGGCTATAAGATAATGCTTTCTAGTATTTAGTTCGCCTTTTCACTTCTTTCACTTCTTTATCTTTTCACTTCTTTATCTTTTCACTTCTTTATCTTTTCACTTCTTTATCTTTTCACTTCTTTTTTAAAGTGCATTAAACAATTTTCTATCTACCTATCAATCAATGTTTGTCAAAAGTTAGTATCAAAATTTAACTGTCTCACTAAGTGAACTAATAATGGACGGAGGCCCTCCATTTTGTTTTTATTATCTCGATCGTATGTCATCTTTACGAATCCTGGAATCCCTAACGAAAACCTTTCGCTTGTGGCGCGAAAATAAATATTTTTCATTTTTTTGGTCACCACAACAACTTCTTCAGATAGCGAAAACTATGTTGCCGGTAATTATATGACTTAACACACAAGTTTCAGTTTATAGTATCACATAAATATCATTAGTTTAGCTACGATTGTGCTTCAATGGTTTTTACAGTGTTTTTTTGTTTCAAGCACATTCATAGCCAAACTATTAACTACAACATTATTATATCACAAACAGTTTTTGATCTTCTAAACACAGGGAATCCTAGTGATCTCCATCAAAGTTATTACAAACAACACTTAATTTACTAACCTAAAATGTGTAAAACAAAAATTATAATTAGTACCTACCTATTATAAAATAAAAAGGCACAACAAGGCCTTATCTTATGTTATCTTATCATAACAATTTAAAACCTTAAATTGTATAATAAGTACCTACCTACTTTTAAGAACATAATTTTATTGGTGTTAATTTTGTATTTTTCTTGAGAATAAATAAAATTACTACTATTGATATTTATGTGATACCAGTGATACTTTAAATTAAAACTTGTGTGTTAGGTCATATAATTACCGGCAACATAGATTTCGCTATCTGAAGAAGTGTTGATGAGATGTGATGAGCAAAAAAAGGCAAAAAAAAATAGAATTTAGCGCCAATAGCGAAAGCAACCGCCTTAAATGATCGCAAATCAAAAATTACTAACAAGATCCTCACATTAAACTAATCGTTCACTACTAAGTTGTACTAACAAGACACAAAGCAGCTAATATATATAGGATGATTCATATATGAGTGAAAAAACTAATGAATGATGTAAAAAAAGGATCAAGCAGTTCATCACCTCGACCCGTGTACAGTCAATGACAAATGAAAACTAATACTTGTACTATTATTATATTCTGTGCTACAAAATATTGTGTAACTACAAAAAATATTGTGTAACTACAAAATATAAAAGTAATATATTGTGTAACTACAAAACCGGAAAAAAAACAGGTTTTTAAAAAAAAAATCGCACGCTTAAAGTGATCGCCCTTCCAAAAACTGACCCCGCAGAGCATCGCTTAACCTACATTTGGAAAAATCACGTTTGTTGTAAGGGAGTCCCCTTAAATATTTATTTAATTCTATTTTTTTGTAGGTTTTTGTTGTTATAGCGGCAACACAAATACATCTGTGAAAATTTCAACCGTCTAACTATCACGGTTCATAAGATACAGCCTGGTGACAGACGGACGGACAGACAGGCAGACAGCCGAGCCTTAGTAATAGGGTCCCGTTTTAATCTTTGGGTACGGAACCCTAAAAACAAAATCAAGTATTACTTCTAACCAGTTTTTTCTAAAATGTCACAGAGATAAAAAAAAATGCTAATTGAGTGACAAATTGAATAAGGTAGGTGACATAGTACTGGCGTCCTTGAAATTATTGTTTGAACAAGTATGATTTTTGTCGATGACTGTACTATGTAAGTAAAGTAGTGTTAACGACAAAAACGTATCCGGGGTCAACCAAGTACTATACAATATATATTATAATAATGTACAAACTATAGATACTACATTTATTTACAGAAAAAATAATACAACCAATAAAAGGTATACTTTTCACTAGAAACGGGATATTTACCATGATTTTTGAGTTTTGTTTAAATCATGGTAAATATCCCGTTTCTAGTGAAAAGTATGTACAGAACCATGATAGTTTCAAAAGTTATAACACAAGGTAAATCCAAAATTTTAAAAAAACTCATGAAGCATTTGTGCTACCTGAAGACCGCTGCTAACGACCTAAAGATGGCTCAACAGATCCAAATCAACTTTAATTAACTATAAATACTTACATTAATCAAGCATCATTAAAAAGATGTGTGTATTACCACAGAATAAATAATAGTACAGTACGACCGAGAATATACCCTTAAAGGACTGTCTAAGCGTATGTCTCCCCTCTCCTTGTTGGGATTAGGTGAACAATAAAAGACGTATTAACGATTTTATAATAAGCACTGTGGATTTAATTAATCGTTACTAGGAGAGGTGTGATCCTATGCTCTATCGAATTCGGAATATGAATATTCTACCACACCGCTAAGCCTTTAACGTAATCAATTAATATAACAATGAACAAGGCTTTATTGTAAATACGTGTGAGAGAGACAGACTCCAGATGTCAGAGTAGGACAGATTAATTTGTGTATTCCAACACTCCTCCCGTGGATGTCGTTACAGAAGAAGGAAGGATTACTCCAGGGGATGGGCAGCAGCATCCACCCGAGTACTGACATTAATACTGCGACCAATGATTCGCATTCCAAGCATGGCGATTATGCCAAACTCCCCACTCTATGGGGGAGGCCTATGACAAGCAGTGGACTACTACAGGTTGATGATGAAGATAATAGTAATGATTGTAAAAATACCTATCACCATCATCAGCCCACACTAGTCCACTGCTGGTCACAGGCCTCTCCCAATACGCGCTACTGAGCCCGGTGTTCGGCTCTTCTCATACACTCTCTGCCGCCGCCTCTCGTATGTCATCGCTCCACCTAGCCAGAGGGCGCCCCACGCTACGTTTGCCAAGACGCGGTCTCCACTCAAGAATTTGCTTACCCGAACGGTTGTCGGTTCTTCGGCATATATGACCAGCCCATTGCCACTTCAGCTTGCTAATCCGGTGGGCTATGTCAATGACTTTAGTTCTCTGTCGGATAATCTCATTTCTGATTTTATCTTTCAGAGAAACTCCAAGCATAGCCCTTTCCATAGCTCGCTGTGCAACCTTGAACTGGTGGATTAACCCTACCGTGAGTGTCCACGTCTCGGCACCATAGGTCATTACTGGTAGGACGCACTGATTGAAGACTTTAGGCTTCAGGCATTGTGGTATAGGCGACGCGAAGACTTGGCGTAGTTTTCCGAACGCTGCCCAGCCCAACTGAATCCTCCTCTTGGCCTCCTTCTCAAAGTTGTGTCTACCTAATTGCTTTGCCCGAGGTATACGTAATTGTGAACAACTTCGAGTGACAAATGCCTTAAGGTGGAAGCTCACGCTTGTGGCGCGAAATTATTTTTTTTTGGTGTTTTTTGCCCATTACATCTCATCAACACTTCTTCAGATAGCGAAAGTTGAGTTCGCGAGAACTAGGAGATGTAACACACATGTTTTAATTGATAGTATCTCATTAATATCATCAGTTTAGCTATGATACCCCTAAACACATTTTTACAGTGTTTTGTTTTGTTTAGGGGTATCATAGCTAAACTAATAATATTTATGAGATACTATCAATTAAAACATGTGTGTTAAGTCTCCTAGTTCTCGCGAACTCAACTTTCGCTATCTCAAGAAGTGTTGATGAGCTGTAATGGGCAAAAAACACCAAAAAATTTGAAGCTCGCGCCGCAAGAGTGAGCATTCACCTTAATTAGCCTAAAAATAATAACATCTACTATTTAAGATTCAACTGGTTCAATAAGGTATTATGCAACGCCCTTATAGTTTTTTTTTTTTAAATTTTATTTAAATTTCCGGTATAGCACTTGTACCTAATTGTAGAGTACAAGATATATATAGAAAACTTGATATCTAATTAAATTCTTATAACCTCCTTGATGTTGTTAGTCTCGAGTTAACTTTTTGATGGTTTCCGTAAAAAAAAAAACACAAACTGTTTTTTAGAAAGAGTGATTTTATTCAAATCGAATCTTGTGATTGGATTATAACACTTAAAGCGCTGACAACAGACAATTTCTGTCATTATCTAAGGTATTTTAGAAAATAACAGAATAGCGCTTGCGAAACGAAAACTGTGAGCGAAAATCACGAAAAATAATTGTTATAAAATATTTGGTGCATAATCGAAAATAAATCTACTTGGTTATTTAAAATAATTATATTTGTTATTATTATTATTACATTTTGACCAAAAAAGTTCAAAATGGCGGTCGCTTTATTGACATCTTTTTTTTTTTTATTTTAATTGATTCTGAATTTTTGACATTTACTTACATAAGTAAATTATTTTGTGTTTTAGTGTAAATTGATATATTTTTAATGTACCAACTTATGAATATTATTATATTAAATTATACTAGGCTACTTTTTAACCCTCGACGAAAAACGAAGGGGTGTTATAGGTTTGACGTGTCTGTGTGTGTGTGTGTGTGTGTGTGTGTGTGGGTGTGTGTGTGTGTGTGTGTGTGTGTCTGTCTCTCCCATCGTAGCTCCCGAACGGATGAACCGATTACGTTTTTTTGTTTGTTTAAATGTGTATTTGTCGGGGGTTTTCTTAGCTTTGTTTGATCAAGATCGGTTGAGCCGGACAGCGTTGGGGGTTTTTGTAATTTTTACAAAATTAATTACTTGTTCCAAATGTTTATGCGCCATGCAAAATCTAGCGATCTAAACTACAAAAAAATACAAGATTTACAGAAAATAAATAAATTATGATTTATCTTATTAGCCGGCAAACTCTGCTGGAAATAGTACTCTTCGAATGGTCTTGAGCCGCATCCACCCACCGCCTTCCTGCTACTATTGCAGTGTCTGTCACTGGATCCTCTTACACTACGTTGTCTTAGGATTCCATGTGTCGTGGATATCAGAAACTATACGAGTACCAAGATACCAGAACAGTAACAGCCAGAAGAAAAGACAGACTTCCTACAGAGTTGAAAGTTATTGATAGTGTTAACGTATTTAAAGTAAGTCTCACAAAGCTACTGTTGAAAGGTTTTTTTTTTTATACTACTTGAATGACGGAACAAGCAGATGGCCCACCTGATGTTAAGCGGTAACCTCTGCCTCTGAACAGTGCATTACCTCATAGGTCACGTCCACCTAGGACGCGCCCTATGTGGCATTGCACTTCACCCGCCACCCTGAGACATAAAGATGAAAGTCTCATGTGCCTGTAATTTCACCTGCACCCTTACCCTTCAAACCGGAACACAGCAATGCGAGCACTACTGCTTTACGGCAGAAATAGGTATGATGGTAGTACTTCCCCGGACGAACTCTTTCACAAAAAAGCTCTACTACTACTGTGTGTTTCTACTGTTGATGAATTCTTGACATGTGATAATTTAAATAGGGTACATTATATAATTTTATTTCAGCTGACATTATTACGTTTTAATTTTCACTAGAAACGGGATATTTACCATGATTTTTGAGTTTTATATGTTCCCGATATTTCGGCACAGTTGCATGCGCCATGATCACGGGAGAACTGACTAAAGTCTTTGCGAGTAGATGTTATTGGCAGATATATCGATCTACCCAAGAAAAAAAGTACAAAGTTATGAAGTACAGAAACTTCAATAGAGAAGATGGTTTTCAATTATCTGGAGTATGGAAGCCTGTGGTAAGAATGTGTAAGAATCAAAAAAGTGTGGTACCTGCTACGCGTCCGGATACCGTTAGTGTTGTGTGTCGAGTTGGTGTGAATTGTGACAATGAAACCGATGGTAGTGGTATCGTTCGTAATAAAAGAGTGAGAAAGAGGGTAGATCGATATATCTGCCAATAACATCTACTCGCAAAGACTTTAGTCAGTTCTCCCGTGATCATGGCGCGTGCAACTGTGCCGAAATATCGGGAACATATAAAACTCAAAAATCATGGTAAATATCCCGTTTCTAGTGAAAATTATGTACATAACCATGATTGTTTCAAAAGTTATATTATTACGTTTTGTATATGTATTTTAATGTTCTTATGTATTTTTTTAATTATACTTAATTTCAAACACGACTTTTTAATAGTTAGTGAAAAATAAAAATATGAAGAAATATTTGTCGATTGGATCGGCATCTGAATTATTTAAGGGGCCCCAATTCGATTTGAGCTAAAATCTTGTAGGTTCGTACAATTCAATTTTTGAAAGAGAGGCACGGTGTAAAATGAGAGCTAGTGCCAAATCCTTTGGTTGGAATTCGAAAAATTCCGTTACTTACTTGCGAAACGGCAATAAATGCGCAAAATATTCTAAAACTTGTTCCAGCACGTACGTTGTTTTGAAAAAGTCTTACAAGTTTGTGAATAAAATGCTTGTAATTTAGATTTAAGACAACATGGGCAAGATACCTCATAAGTCTTTTTTTTACTTTTACAGTTTATATTATGAACATCCAAAGTGCAGGTAAAATTGTGCAAATAAGCTGATTTTTGAAGGCTTATACAGACCCTAGAGGTAAACAAAAAAAAACAAATAAACATAACGTACGTAGATATATTCTTCAAGATACATATTTGTACAAAACATCTGACGAAAAAATTGTTACAACTTCATAATCACGTACGAGCTGAGCACCAGCGTTTTTATCGAAAGTACTGGAATTGACTGCTCTTAAATATCATAAAGCCGCACATTTTAATTAAATTTATGTGCATAAACTGTTTGCCAGAAGAGCAAGCAGAGACCACGGATTTCCGCTTGCTAAATTAAACATCAAAGGGTATTTACCTGCAAAATGCCCCTTTTGTCTAGAGATTGCCCCGTCTGCTGCCTTAGGGCACTGTTCTGGTTTGACCTAAGCCACCGTTTAGTGTTTGACTGTTCGGTTTCGGGTATTTTAATCATATTCGTATTCGGTTAAAACGCACAGTACTAGTGCCGAGATTTGTCGCACAAAGCTGAAGTTCTTTGTAGCCTAATGTAATAAAATTTTCAATATGTTTATGGTTCTGTACCTCAAAAAAATAATAACAAATGGGTTTTGTGTCCAAACCGTAGATTTTTTGTTCTAAACGTTTGTTTTCAACCCCCGACGCAAAAACGACGGGGTGTTATAAGTTTGACGTGTCTGTGTGTATGTGTGTGTGTCTGTCTGTGGCATCGTAGCTCCCGAACGGATGAACCGCTTTTTTTTTTTTTTGAAAGGTGAATTAGTCGGGAGTGTTCTTAGCTATGTTTGATCAAAATTGGTTCAGTCGTTTCATTGCGTTGAGGGTTTTTTTAATTATTACATAATTTATTAGTTGTTGTTCCTTGCATTCGATGCATCAAAAATGTTGAATACCAACCCAAAATTACAAATGTCTAAAACGCCTAATCAAACCCTTGTAGGATAACTTTATTTTCCATCTGTACCTATTTGTATAACAGTCAGTTTTCTCGGGGAAGGCATTAAAGTTGATCTAATACCAAATCCCTGAAAGATCCCTGGGTTTCGCGTACGACTCGTTTCTTGAGATCATTTCTTCCCCATACCTACAAACTATGGAATGAGCTTCCATCTGAGGTTTTCCCGCTTGGTTACGATATGTGTCGCTTCAAGAAAAATGTTCATAAATTTCTTCAGGGTAGGCAGCACATCGACAATACCCCGGTGTTGCCGGTGTTTATAGGCGACGGTGACCACTTTAAACCAGGGTGGGCCGTAAACTAGTTTGCCTATTGGTTTAAAAAAAAAGTGTCTCTGACAAGAAAATACATTAATTAAATCATATTTTTGGTTATGATATAATTATTCATATTTATAAATATATCATATCTACAATATCACCTACCGACAGATATGTAATTTTGACCCTTAAATTACCTTGCCTTAAATTGAGACATCTTAACTTTTGCACCCTAAGTTAGAATATAAAAAATCGAAGCATACAAAATACAAAAATATATAACAAGAAATGGTATACGGATACGGAGCCCCGAGGGTATGAATCTTACTCGCACTTATCCCTATTTATTCCTCAGAAATTGGAGGATTTTTGTGATTGACATTTCCCATCCATCACTTCCCTAAGCTGTTCAACTTTATGGAGTGAATATAATATTTTGGTTTCGGCTTCAGTTTCGGCCTAAAATTTGACCTTCATCCAGCACTACTTGTTTAATTGGGACTAATAGGGATTTATGGGGCTATAAGAGAATTTTTACTCCAGTGAGAAGCAATAAATGAATTTAGTGGTGCCGACTGAGCAAACAGATGAAATTTCCATTCTCCCGTTTCTATCCAAAGTTCTTGAACGTCTCATTCACCGTCAATTAAGTTCTTTTCTTACCAAAAATAGTTCTCTTAATCCTTTTCAGTCTGGATTTCGACCTGGTCACAGCACGGTTACTACGCTGGTCAAAATTACCGATGACATCCGTCATGCTATGGAGAATGGCAAAGTAACTGTGTTGGCATTACTCGACTTTAGTAACGCCTTTAATACCGTTGACTTCAATATTCTTCTAGGTTTGCTACTCTCCCTTAACGTTTCTCCGCCAGTGATTCGCTGTCGCTCTTCGGACGTCGGCAGCGTGTGCGTCTTGATGAATCATTTTCATCTTGGAGCTGCATGACTGCTGGTGTTCCTCAAGGCGGCGTCCTATCCCATCTTCCATTCGCAATCTTCATTAATTATATTTCTCATAATTTGTCTTCTTTCTACCACCTTTATGCAGACGATTTACAGATTTATTGCCAAGCCCCGCATCAAAGTGTTTCTGCCGCCATAGATACTGTTAACGAGGACTTGCGTAAAATTGTGGAGTAGAGTAAGTTGTTTGGCCTTAAAGTTAATCCCAGCAAGACTCAGGCTATGGTGATAGGCAGCAGTCGCATGATGTCCAAGATAGATATGGCGTTAATTCCTTCAGTTGTTTTCAATGGAACTTTGGTAAAATTTAGTAAAAATGTGAGAAATTTAGGTGATATATTTGATCAAAATTTGTCATGGGGTCCTCAATTGCAATCGGTGAGTAATAAAATATTTGCGTCTGCGGCTTCCCTTAGAAGGCTTCGTAACTTCTTACCGACTGCCACTAAAGTTGCGCTGGCACAGTCTCTCTTGCTTCCCATTCTCGACTATGCCGATATATGTTACCTTGATCTCACAGAAGATCAATTTAACAAGCTTGAGTGCCTTCAAAATTTTGCAATAAGGTTCATATTAGGTCTTCGTAAATATGACCATGTTTCCCAGTTCCGCGCTAAGCTCAAGTGGCTTCCCATTCGCCTTCCCCGGAATACTCATATCCTATCGCTTCTCCATAATATATTGTTTAATCCTTCTGCTCCACCGTATCTGAAGGAGCGCTTTGAGTTTCTCCATTGTTCCAACCCTCATTCTCTTCGTTCATCAGAAAATCTAGCTCTAAAGTTCCCCATTCATCACAGCTCTTTCTACACTGACTCTTTTACGGTGCAAGCTGTTCGGCTGTGGAATTCATTACCGTTGTCGATTCAGCTTGCTCCGTCGTTGCATTCTTTTAAAGATCGTGTCAAACTGTTTTATCTCCAATCGTCTTCTTCGTCCTGTTGAGTTTCATTGTTCTTGTCTGTTTTTATGCTGTGTTTATACTATTATGTATTTATTTTTATGTATTATAATGTAGGTTTGTATATATTTAATGATATGTGTATTTGTCAAGGTGATAACACCACTGCCCCATTCTTCCATATAGTCCTCTCCATCCTAAGGTTGTCTGGAAGAAATCGCTATAAGCGATAAGATCGCCCATTGTACATTTCTGTTATTTTTTTGTTATTGAGTTATGTTTTGTATATCTGTGTGTTATTTGTGTACAATAAAGAGTTAATCTATCTTTCTATCTATCTATCTATCTATCAATCTTCGGCCACATCGTCATTTACCAACAGGTGGAGGTTGTGGTCAAACAGAGGTCTATTATAGCTAGAGAAAGAAAAAGTTAGTTCTCCCGTGATGATGGCGCATGCAACTGTGCCGAAATATCGGGAACAATCAAAACTAAAAAATCATGGTAAATATCCCGTTTCTAGTGAAAATAACCTACTAGAAGGTAGTTAGAGGCAAGTCTAAACAATTCAATGCATTAGGCCCATGCCCGCGTGTATTCATACGTGACAAGTTGCAGGCTTAGCTGCTTATTGTAATTTATCATAAGTACGACTATAAAATAAATCGTACGACCATTTCCCGTAATTCACGCGACCATTATTTTGATTGTCTCGGAAATCATTCAATGGACGAACACAATGGAGCTTAATCCGAGGTACTTGCGAATCCCACGGTATTTACCACGCTATAAATATCATGGGATGTTTTGAAGCGTTTCTTGTTATGGTGTAAAAAAAGCGGCCAAGTGCGAGTCGGACTCGCCCATGAAGGGTTCCGCAGCAGCAAGTAACATAATATAAAAGTTCTTGGATGGATTACGATTAATGACGTATTAAAAAAAACTACTTACTAGATCTCGTTAAAACCAATTTTCAGTGGAATTTTACATGGTAATGTACATTATAATTTTTTTTTAGTTTTATCATTCTCTTATTTTAGAAGTTATGGGGGGAGGGACACACTTTTTACTTTTTACCACTTTGGAAGTGTCTCTCGCGCAAACTATTTAGTTTAGAAGAAAATTACATTAGAAACCTCAATATTATTTTTGAAGACCTATCCATAGATACCCCACACGCATGGGTTAGATGTTTTTTTTTTTTTGAGTTTCAGTTCTAAGTATAACCCCAAAAATTTACTGTTTTTTTATCTATTTTTGTGTGAAAATCTTAATGCGGTTCACAGAATACATCTACTTACCAAGTTTTAACAGCCTAGCTCTTGTAGTTTCGGCAAAAGTGGCTGTGACATACACGGACAGACAGACAGACAGACAGACATGACGAATGCATAAGGGTTCCTTGTCTTTGACTACGGAACCCTAAAAACTAAGATCCACCACCGACACGACGAAGAAGAAGGAGAAGAAGGAGAAGAAGAAGAAGAAGAAGAAGAAGAAGATCCCCTCTATTTGTGAATAGGAATATTACTCAATGAGTACCTATTTTACGTTCCGATTGTGTACATTGTCGACACCAATCTCGAGAGCGAACCAGCGTTAGACAAACTCATATAAAACCTCATTCCGGAGTTATTTGTATGTAATATTGTATATTGTAGCTAATAACTTTAGCAGACGGCGGCGCGGTGCGACAAAGGAAGTGTTTGATAGTCCAATGAGTAGAGTGCTTATGTTACCAGAAGGGACTAACTATTGGGCCAAGCATTTGCCAAACATTTATACACACCGTCGTCGACACATTTTTTTAACTACGTGAGTACGGAACAGTCAGATGGCCCACCTGATGTTAAGCGGTAACCTCTGCCAATGCATTACCACCTCTGAAGCGCATTGGGCGAAGGTTGTCCTGCGACGCAGGACGTTGCGGGTTCGATTCCCGCCTCGGAACAAATATATGTGCGATCGCAGATATTTGTTCAGGGTGTTCTGGGTATTTTCTATGTATAATAAAAAATATCTATCTATGTATATTATATTGTATTAAGTATATCAGTTATCTAGTACCCATAACACAAGCTCTGCTTAGCTTGGGGCTAGATAATGTTCTCTGAACTGTCCAGCATTATTTATTCATTATTTTATTTATTTATTACCTCATAGTCACGTCCACCTAGGACGCGCCCTATGTGGCATTGCACTGCGCCCGCCACCCTGAGACATAAAGATGAAAAGTCTCAAGTGCATGTAATTTCACCGGCTCCCATACTTTTCAAACCGGAAAGAATTCACTGAGGGGGCACTGATCACTGAGTCTGGTAGCCGGTTCCAAGTGCGCACGACGCGATTAGGCAATATGTGCATCCTCGGATTGCTGGTACTTGGCCCGCGTTGCAGCTTCAGCGAGTGTCCTCTGAGCCCTATATCACCATGGTATATATCGTGTCCGTGATTTAAATCTGGTATACTGTAGTGGCTGCTTAGGATCTAAACACACTTATTTGTGGTGAAGTTTTTTCCATTTTTCTCGGTCATAAAAGGGAAAATAAGAGAATTTCAACTATCGTGGTTGGGAAACATTTTTAACCCCCGACGCAAAAACGACGGGGTCTTATAAGTTTGACGTGTCTGTGTGTGTGTGTGTGTGTGTGTGTGTGTGTGTGTGTGTGTGTGTGTGTGTGTGTGTGTGTCTGTCTGTCTGTCTGTCGCATCGTAGCTCCCGAACGGATGAACCGAATTCGTTTTTTTTTTGAAAGGTGAATTTGTCGGGATTTTTCTTACCTATGTTTGATCAAAATCGGTTCAGCCGTTTCATTGCGTTGAGGGTTTTTTGAATTTTTACAAAATTAATTACTTGGTTATTGTACATGGAACCTTTATAGTGTTTGTGATCAATCTGGTATACTGTAGTGGTTGTTTAGGATCTTTATCTTAACACACTTAATAATGGTGAAAATACCCTTTTTTCTCGGCCAAAAAAGTAAAGTAAAGTAAAGTAAATCGACCATCGTGAATGATGGTCGAGTGACTGAGATTAACGAAGGGGCGACGTATTAACGAAGGGGCGGCGTATTAACGAAGGGGCGACGTATTAACGAAGGGGCGACGTATTAAGGAAAGGCCAACGTATTAACAAAGGGGCAACGTATTAACGAAGGGGCGACGTATTAACGAAGGGGCGACGTATTAACGAAGGGGCGACGTATTAATCGTATTAATTAGTTTGAGTGTACTAGTTATTGCTTATACATAGGTTGCACTCGAACTACTAAATTAAATTATTGTCAATGAATAGGTACATGCTAGAACACAAGTAATTAATTTTGTAAAAATTTAAAATAGTATCAACGCAATGAAACGGCTGAACCGATTTTGGTCAAACATAGGTAAGAACACTCCCGACAAATTCACCTTTCAAACAAAAAAAAACTAAATCGGATAATCCGTTCGGGAGCTACGATGCCACAGATATACAGACACACACACTGACACACTGACATGTCAAACTTATAACACACCGTCGTTTTTGCGTTGGGGGTTAAAAATAAAGTTTACAAATAAGTTTGTGTCCTATTAATATTTATACCATCAATTTATACATATGTTTAAGCAAATAAATTATCTTTATCTTTACAACATTGGGTATTACGTACCTAAAGCTGCATGAACAGATAGATATTGCCTGTAATCATTATGAAAGGTGACAAGTTCGAAAAAACCATAGCAAAAGGGCAAATAAGAGGTTGAAAAAAGAGCCTAAATTCCTACGAGCTGAAGTTGATTATGCTAGCTTTATGATGGCAATATTATATTGTATGTATTTTCCCTCACGGAAGATATCGCGAAGGCTCGGCTCCACATTGTGTGTCGCCCCATAACCTTTGCAATTTGAGTCACGTCAGACACATAATAGTTGACGAGTACATTGTTGTGTGTGCGTCAATAAGTTTAACAGCTAATCAATTATTATAGTCTGTCTAGGGCTTGTTATAGCCACTTACTAGGTGTCTAGTGTCTATTATCTTTTTAACTCTAGTAAGACTTTATTTAGTTGCATATTGATTGCATAAAATTGGTACCTAACTAAATAGGTATAAATTTATACATATCAAACAAAGTCGTGTTAGTTACACCACTTATAACTTAAGAACGGGTGAACAGATTTGGCTGAAAATTGGTGGGGAAGTAGCTTAGAACCAGGAGATTTACATAGGGGGGAGGGGCAGGAGGGGGGAGGGGGGTCACCGGGCTTGTTCACCGTAAGATGGCACCTGTAAATACTCCATGGCAGGTGCCAACTTACGGTGAACGGTCCGGCTCGTTCACCGTAAGATGGCACCTGTAAATACTCCATGGCAGGTGCCAACTTACGGTGAACGGTCCGGCTTGTTCACCGTAAGATGGCACCGGTAAATACTCCATGGCAGGTGCCAACGTACGGTGATTGTTTACTGTATTGCCATCGGAACTTGACAGAACTTGCAAAATTTCAGCTCAATCGGTCGACGTTAACTGTTTCATGATTTGACTAACATGTCAAGTTAAATAAGAGCAGTTAGAATTAAATTATTACTATAATCCCACATCATAAGGGCTGCTCTAAGCAATAAGGGTGACTTTTATGCAGGAAGCGGTACAATAAAGGTCACGTGGTACCATATGCAAAATTGCAAATAGGTCGAACTTTTATAAGGTTTTACGTAACTTCTCGAGTCCCGCCCATGACCTGATTGACCGGAAGCCTTTTTTTACTAGGTAACAACTGTTCGAACCCATAACTTATCTTCAGAACTTTTGGAAAAGGATTTTTAGTTCTGAGAAGTCGCTGGAAAAACTTTGTTAGCACTTTTTTAATAATATATCTTACACTTTTAATAACAGATTATATCGCCCCGTATATTAGATAGCATTTTTTTTAAAATTTAATTAAAACTGGCGCATACAAATTTCATTAATTAAAGATTATACATTAAATAATAACATTAGACAATACATTAAAGATAAGATAACAATAAAACCCGGCCAAGTGTGAGTCGGACTCGCGCCAAAAGTGTTCCGTACCATTATCCATAAAAACGGCAAAAATATTACGTTTGTTTTATGGGAGCCCCCTTAAATATTTATTTTATTCTGTTTTTTAGTATTGTTGTTATAGCGGCAACAGAAAGACATCACATATTGTGAAAATAGCAACTGTCTATCACGGTTTATGAGATACAGCCTGGTGACAGACGAACAGACGGACGGACAGCGGAGTCTTAGTAATAGTGTCCCGTTTTACGCTTTGGGTACGGAACCCTAAAAATAAATCATTTCCTAAATCATAAATACCCTGTAGAATATCATAATAGGCTTCGATAAAAATAATTTTGACAACTCTATGCAGTTTTATAGTAAGTTATCGTTAGCGTAGAGTTATCTCGGCTTAAAATCTAATGTTGTGCATGAGTCATTCGTTAAAAGTGTAATAAATAAGATATTGAACAAACAGTTTGTCTGGTAAGTACTCCTAACGACTACAATATAAAACGCTATCATAAAACATATCCTAAGCTGAATAAATGTTATTGCTTTTTTCTAACACATCCATATATAAGTTATGGCAGAGCGTATAAAGAACGGCTAGTTATATCTAGTATTGTTTAAAAATTGAATTTTGAGTTTTGAATGACCTTGTGTAGGATAAAGATTACTCCTGTAGACCGTTCACCGTAACTTGGCACCTGCCACGGTGTATTTACAGGCGCCATCTTACGGTGAACGTGCTGGACCGTTCACTGTAAGTTGGTACCTGCCATGGAGTATTTACAGGTGCCATCTTACGGTGAACGAGCCGGACCATTCACCGTAAGTTGGCACCTGCCATGGAGTATTTACAGGTGCCATCTTACGGTGAACGACCCGGGCCGTTCATTGTAAGTTGGCACCTGCCATGGAGTATTTACAGGTGCCATCTTACGGTGAACGAGCCGGACCGTTCACCGTAAGTTGGTACCTGCCATGGAGTATTTACAGGTGACATCTTACGGTGAACGAGCCTGAAGTTGACACCTGCCATGGAGTAATTACAGGTACCATCTTACGGTGAACGAGCCGGTCCGTTCCCCGTAAGTTGGTACCTGCCATGGAGTATTTACAGGTGACATCTTACGGTGAACGAGCCTGACCGTTCACCATAAGTTGACACCTGCCATGGAGTAATTACAGGTGCCATCTTACGGTGAACGAGCCGGTCCATTCCCCGTAAGTTGGCACCTGCCATGGAGTATTTACAAGTGTCATTTTACAGAGAACGAGCCGGACCGTTAACCGTATGTAGGCACCTGCCATCTTATGGGGAAAGAGCCGGACCGTTCACCGTAAGTTGGCACCTGCCATGGAGTATTTACACCTGCAAGATGGCACCTGCCTTAAGAGTTCTTAGCTATGTTTGATCCAAATCGGTATAGTCGTTTCATTGCGTTAAGGGTTTTTTTAATTTACAATAAATTTACAAAATTAATTACTTGTTATGCGTTTTGTTTCTCTTTTAGTTCGGATACTTTAAGAGTGCTGACCCGAAGTTAATTTATGAGGTTATTGTTGAGGCACCACAAGGCGCTTTGTACCAATTAGTAAGAAGGATGGTAAAGCGATGGTAGCCTAACGGTTCAATAGTGCAACTCAGAATCAAACGATACCGGGTTCGATCCTAGGCTCCGCACCAATGACTTTTCTAAGTTATGTGCGGATTTCCATCGCTCTGTGCTTCGGAGGGCAAGTCCCGGCTGTTATTGATTAATAGCAGTCGATAAGCCATGTCAGGGGCCCTCGGGCGGCTTGACAAACTCTGACACCAGAGGCCAGCACTACCTCATACGAAACGAAACGAAGTAAGAAGGATCATCAAATAAAAGGTAGGCCGTGTTATCCTGATTCTTCTAGGTTTGTTTGCGAGTCTCAACGATTTAATTATTTTGCTTGTGACGTGGCTCGGTATGCAGTGAGCCAGCTCTGCACAGTACTGTGAACGCATAAGATCAGAACAGCACTAGGCACTTAGAGTGACGCATTAGCTTTGTTTCTTTACGATAATAAATATCCCTGGATGTTGTGTTGGTAATCGATAACTGTGCCAGATATGAGAAAAGTATTTGAAACTTTCTTATTCTTTTAGTTCGAATAATGGTGTAACCGCGAAATGAATGTGTTTTTCTTAGACCATATTAACATAACGTAAGGATAGGGCGGATGACGTGATATATGCATAGGCACCACATCACTTTATTCCCTAGGGAGTTTGATACAACTTTATATCCCACGGGAGATAATGCTTTACTTTACGTTGAGGTTGCATGATATGACATGGTTACATTTTACATCTTTATGTCTCACGGTGGCGGGCGCAGTGTAATGCCACATAGGGCGCGTCCTAGGTGGACGTGACCTACGAGGTAATGCACTGTTCATAGGCAGAGGTTACCGCTTAACATCAGGTGGGCCATCAGCTTGTTCCGTCATTCAAGTAGCATAAAAAAAAAAAAAAAAAATGTAATTGGCCATTGTCGAGCAACTGGTGTGAAAATGAAATTTGTAATTATTGAATGTTTATTTTGAATCCGTTACAAATAAAAAAATGTAAATATATTAATTGATGTATCAATGATCTAACATCAACAAAAATCGACGTTTAAATTAATTCAAGTTCATTATTCATGTTATCTAAGAATATTTTACCATAGCAATGATCTTCCTACACAGTATCGACGGAAATTGTGGGTTATTGTTAAAAACGGCTTTATCGCTCGACCTCATTTTTACGACTTTAGCTTGAATGTTCCACTAACCTTATTATAAAAAGTTTGTTAATATGGTTTAGTAAGACATTGTTTAATTTTTAAACGAATATACAGTTAATTCATTCAAAAATAAGTCATTAATTCCAAGAACGCGAGGTTATTTCAAGCATTTACTATGTACATAATGTATAAGACAAAACGGAGAAAAGAGACCCATCCGAGGCTCTGCCTACCCTTTCGGGGAAAAAGGCATGTGTCTATGTATGTATGTATGTAAAAAAATTGTAAAGAAAATGCTGGACAGTTCACATAACATTATCTAGCCCCAAGCTAAGCAGAGCTTGTGTTATGGGTACTAGATAACTGATATAGGTACATAATACAATAGATTACTTAGACAGATATTTTTTATTATACATATAAAATACCCAGAACACCCTGAACAAATATCTACAGATTGCACAAATATTTGTCGTATTGTTGTATATTTGTTCCGAGGCGGGAATCGAGCCTGCAACCTTCTGCGTTTAAATTTAAATGTACCTATATCTATTATATGAAAGATAATACTTTAGGTTTAGTATTTTTTTTGTTATATTTTCATAGTAAGGTCGACTCAGTTACCTCAAAGTCCCAAAATAAAATCACACAAAAACGTCGGGTAATTTAATTTGCCTTGGTTACGAGTTTTGTGAATTCTATAGGATTTGGCCGATAACTGATTTGGACGTACAAATACCTAAGTAGGTACGTTGTGGGGGCACAATGTGCGATTGTTGACAGTTTCCCCGCGCCCCGCGTATCGTATACGATTTCAAAAATCTTACACATGTATCTATGTTATTTTACCGTAGTGTAAGTTTTTATGGTATGTATGTGTAATATTGTAATATTTTAAGTAGTTTTTATAAGTTTATGTTCTTAGTTAGTAGATAGGTATTTTGTCTTTAATTATTTCTTCTCTTCTTTTGTATCTATAATATACATACACCCCCGGCCATTCTTCCTTACTTATAAATTTATCTCCATCCAAAGGTTGTCTGGAAGAAATCGCTGCTAAGCGATAAGACCGCCCATTGTACGTTTAATTATATAGTTAAGTTTGTTTCTTTTTGTTTGTATTTTTAGCTATTAAGGTGTACAATAAAGTATTTTCTATCTATCTTTCTATCTATCTATCGTGTATAGATGCGTCTAAACTCATTGTTACGGAACCTTGGTGTTGACGCTGCGACCACACATAGCTACTGGAGCATTATTTATACGCAATTATTTATACGCACTGTGTACAAATATTTTACACACATAAATTCCTATTTAGTTTTTATGTATGGTAACAGTTACAAAACATACAAGTTCTGTTACTACTCTAAAGATTCTGCGACTGGAAATTGCTATATGGGTAGGGCTTTGTCAGTCACTCTCGATAGGCCGTTTAGATAGATAGATAGATAGAAAATACTTTATTGTACACCTTAATAGCTAATAATACAAACAAAAAGAAACAAACTTAACTATATAATTAAACGTACAATGGGCGGTCTTATCGCTTAGCAGCGATTTCTTCCAGACAACCTTTGGATGGAGATAAATTTATAAGTTAGGAAGAATGGCCGGGGGTGTATGTATATTATAGATACAAAAGAAGGGAAGAAATAATTAAAGACAAAATACCTATCTACTAACTAAGAACATAAACTTGTAAAAATTACTTAAAATATTACAATATTACACATACATACCATAAAAACTTACACTACAGTAAAATAATACATACAGATACATAAATACATAAATAAATATATATATATATATATACATACGTACTTATACTGAAGTGAAGGGAAATAATACTATAAGAAGAAGCGATTACTACCTACGACATTTCTGACAAGTAGAAGATTTTAACACGGGCTTTAAATGTGACCAGGGATGGGGCTTTCCTAATCGAGACCGATTAGTTAGATTAGTCAACTTGTTGACACCACCAAGAGGTACTGAACACTAGAACACATACACTTACATACGTAATAACATCATAGTATTCGTAACCCATCCAGACATTGCATCCCTAATTCATAGAAATTATCATAGAACTCTCGTAACATGCATACAAATTCACATTTCCAATTTAAATTCAGCTTTGTAGAGCATTTTACCTAAATTAGAAATAGGTAGTAATCTACATTTTGAAACTGAATTATAAATTGTAACTCAATAAGGCGATATGTCAAAATACCGAATGGGCGGAGTCTAGCAAGAAAACAATAGCTGTAAGACAGTGACAGCGCTGTTGCTCACTTGAACCCGGGAAAAGGTGAGGTATAGATTTTTGCCACTCGGAAGCAACTGACGTAAGCGACAAATCATAAAACTTCGTTTAGCTTCTAAAGTAGCAAATATAAAATTAATTATCTATAATTAATGTAAGTAATGTGATTACCTACTGAATAATATAAAAAAATATGCTTAATACTTTCTCTAGTCGAAGGAGGGACCTAAAAAGGGCTTTAGAAGAGCCAATTTCAAAAAATAAAGCTATCGAGAAAAGTTTCGCGAATCGTGTTTCTAGTCTATAATTTATTTAGATTACATCCTCAAGTAATTACTGTATTAACATCAAGTTTGTAACCTTTACTGATAGTGAGTGAGCATGTTACGAAACGACCCCACATTTTTAACATGGCGTCTAGGGGTAACAATACTACTTTTTTGCATTGTTTGACAAAGATTTAGTTGCTTAAGGTGGAATTTCTCGCTTGAGGCGCAAAATTCAAATTGTATTGTGTTTTTTGCTAATCACTGCTTAACAACACATTTTGAGGTAGCGAAACCTGATTTTGTGGAAATTACGAGATCTAACACGCATATTTTTATTGAAAGTAACTCATAAATACATTATATTTAGATACGAATGTCAATGAACAAAAAAATCAGTGTAAAAATCATTGAATGACATTCGTAACTAAACTAATAATATTTATGAGACACTATCAATCAAAATATGTGTGTTAGTTCTCCTAATGGAGAACACAAAAGGGTCAAAATGTTGCATTTAAATATACCTAACATTAAAGCACAGACTACGTACGTTATATTAGTTTTTATTTCACGTTAATACATGCAGTATTACCGAAGTTATCACTGCGCAAAGTATAGACAACTGTTTAAATTTCCGAGATTACGCGCGCTCCCTCCATGACGTCACGGCTCGCGTGGTAGGCCGCGCGCGCCGCCCGCCATAGTGAAACTCATACAAATAAAGACACGCGCGCGCGCTTAGTTTCAATTCTGTTGCCCAAATAGTACATGTTTGTTAATTTGTTATTGTTGTAACAAACAATATTTAGATATATTTCGCATAATCAGGTTTCTATATCTCAACTTCTCAAGATGTGATGAAGAGCTGTGATGAGCAAAAAACACAATAAAATTGTAATTTCGCGCCACAAGCTAAAGTCATGGAGTCGTGTTTTTATTCACTTTTTAGGTAGGTAGGTACTTGTTAATCTTCGTACAATTATGAGATTAATCTTCTGTCTTGATAACCCTTACACTATAGTCGAGGTTAATAAATTGTTTAAGAATTTACTGATTCAAGTAATGCTATCATGAACAAAAACATAAGAAGTAGCTATCAAAATTCTGTGTATACTTAAAATAATTGTATCCATATAACTTTTGAAACTATCATGGTTATGTACATAATTTTCACTAGAAACGGGATATTTACCATGATTTTTGAGTTTTATATGTTCCCGATATTTCGGCACAGTTGCATGCGCCATGATCACGGGTGAACTGTGCCGAAATATCGGGAACATATCAAACTCAAAAATCATGGTAAATATCCCGTTTCTAGTGAAAATTAATTGTATCCATACCTATTTCTGCCGCAAAGCTACTGCTTGCGGTGCTCGCATTGCTGTGTACCGGTTTGAAGGGTATGAGTGAAATTACTGGTACATGAGACTTTTCATCTTTGTCTAAGGGTGCTGTGCAATGCCGCATTGGGCGCGTCCTAGATGGACGTGTCCTATGTGATAATTGATAATGCACTGTTCATAGACAGGGGTGGGCCATCTACTTGTTTCACCATTCAGTCAAATATAACACATACATACATACATACATAAACTCACGCCTGTTTCCCGGAGGGGTAGGCAGAGACCACGGATTTCCACTTGCTACGATCCTGACACACCTCTTTTGCTTCATTCACTCTCATCACATTCTTCATACATGCTCGTCGGTTAAGGGTACTCTTGACCTGGCCTTTTTCCAGAACGTCTCCGATCTGGTCTGAATACGTTCGCCGAGGTCTTCCCCTTCCCACTGTCTCATTCACGCTCGTCTTATGTACCCGTTTCGTCAATCTACTATCGACCATCCTTTCTAAATGCCCAAACCATCTAAGCATACCTTTCTCAATCCTAGTCACTACGTCTTCTTTAATTTCACAACGCTCTCTTATCACACTATTCCTTATTCTATCTCTCAAAGTCACACCACACATACTTCTCAAAGCTCTCATCTCATCTCAAATATAACACGGTGAGGTTAAAAATATTAAAATAAGTTTTAGAAAAACTTATGGCGTAGACTATACACCACGTACTTTAGTATTCTCCTGCAGCAGGAGAAAAGTTAAGTACGTGGTGTATAGTCGTAATTTTTCTAAAATTATAGGTACCAAGCGTCCGTTATTTAAATTCTATGAAAATCAAAGTTATTTTAAAAGAAAGCAGTTTCAAAAACAAACCAAAAGGACATAGAAAACATAAAAATTATGCCAATGAACATTTTCCCATTAGGCGAGTCCGTACCTAAGCATGGAGTAGACATTTTATGAACTTTTAAACAAACCAACTAAACTTTCTACTGTTCTAATTTGAGTTCTACTGCATCGGAATAAAAGCGAGTCATGCAACAAGAGCGTCCGTCAGCTCGCGGCATCGTAAATCTACTAGATTCTCATTATTTTAGAGTAGTTACGTAGACTTAGTTCATACTATTTAGTCTACTGTTCACAAACATATTAACACATGGTTAAACGCTTATAACAAGTTCTTAGACTCTTTACGACGTTTTTGAAAAGAGACGTCATCTACTTTTATTTTATTTTATTTCCTAGTGTTATTTTGAGTTATTTTGTGTAATTTTGGTAGCATTTTAACCAGTGTAGCTCTTCTATAGATCACTAGTGTAGTGAAATGAAATGGAAGTGTATTGCGTGACTTTTAAAATTGTCTACGAAAGTATTTGTAAAACGGCCAGCTTTTTACTAAAACATGACTTGTCTGTGACTTTGACGACTTGGAAGGATAGTAACGTTGCAAAATAAAATAATAAAATTATACTTGAAAATGGCAAATGTACAAGCTATGCGACGCCAAAACAAAGAAGAAAAAAAACAGTTCTTATCGATATAAGTTTTAAGTTATGGTTACGATTACCACTCGTTTATAATAGAGGAAAGGAAGGTGATTTAAAATACCATTTAGGTATTATCAAGTGTTTTTAATGCGAGTTACCTTATTATGTAATAAGGTAACATATTAGTGGTAATATTAATAAATATGTGTTCAGAGCGCGAAAGTTTAAAAAATACTACCATTTTGGTATTCCAAATTACCTTCAGTCTAATTGATAGTGGGTGTCTGAACTACACAGGTATGAGAATAGTTGTCCTATAATAGTAGTTTATGCAACTGCAAACACGAGAGTCTGTTTATCGCATGAGGCGAAGCCGAATGCTATAATAGGTTGACTCGAGTGTTTGAATACCTAAGTTATATGCAGTTTCATACACTACTTTATCTACACTCATAGGAAAAATTGAAATTAAACAAAGAAAAACACGATCGGCAAAAAAATGTATGGGAAGCGCGGGAACTACGCATGCATGCGCCATTTTTTCACAGTTCGTGCTGCGCATGCGTGTGCCTTTTTTTTCATATTCAGGCTATAACCATAGACTAGTTTAATGAATTAATAAAACAAAAGATAGCGGTACTATAATGAGTTTTATGATACAGTTGGCGGTACTATAATGAGTTTTATTCTTAATTTTATGTATATGCGTCCATAAAGTGCGTCTGTATAGAACCGTCTTTGAATTCGTAATTCGAATTTTTCGATTTGAGTGTAGATAAAATAAAATATAATACAAGCGGAATTCATGTTGTCCACGCTTACCTACAGTTTTCTCTTTTTGTAAGTATTCGTCTACATACTATTGGAGGTAAAATGAGTCAAGTTTTCAGGCGTCCCAAGACTATGCGACATGAAGGGAAAGTACCTTATATATTGTAGATAGTGTATTTTGCTGAAACGAGACTTTATTTTATATTTAAAACTTAGTAATACTGCATTCAAATATTTTCTAAAAACTACTTGCTCTTAGGGGTCTTTCTCTTCATGTCACATATTCTTGGGACGCCCTGTATAGATCGATGAGTAAGTATTGTTTGCATACAAAATATAGTAAACATTACATCGGTACTTCATTTCCAATCAGAACCAAACCAATTTTAGTACAAAATAGATTTCCTGCTTGTCAGAAATAGAACCCATACATCGTAATATTTTTAGGTCCGTCAGTATATTTTTCATTACAAAGAGGGCAATCTGGTAAAATTTATGACATTTTTATACTTTACCATTAAATCGGACAGCCCACCGGTGAATTATACCTAGCTGGTGAATTATACCTTATTTCTTCAAAGGTTCGCTTGTCTTACGTGAGTTGGGTACAAACTTCAATTTGTAAGTGTAAACTATATTAGGTGATGCGATTCTCTGAGACAGCCTCGAGCTCATCAGATGAGAGTGAGTTCATCGATGTTTATTAAGGTTTATAATTACCAATCTTAGATTAGATTTTTAACTGACTAAATCAAGTACAATATTCAAATTAAAAATATGCATTATAATACCGAGGGATCACCTAGACAGAAACACGATAGGACAAAAATGTCACAATAAAAAAAACACTAAGTTACCTCTAACTTTTCGAACTTTTCAAGGTCAAAAATTTGATAAATAAAATCAATACAATTCGTTTCGTATGAGGTAGTGCTGGCCTCTGGTGTCGGAGTTTGTCAAGCCGCCCTAGGGCCTCTGACATGGCTTATCGACTGCTATTAATCAATAACAGCCGGGACCGACAGCTTAACGTGCCCTCCGAAGCACAGAAATACTACAGAATACAATAAAAAGGATGGTTATCTATATTTAAAAACATTTTTATATAAAAAATATCTATATTTCACGAGATATTCAATAAAAACCGCTTTTTCGAGTGGCACGTGGCGTGTTTTTATGAAGATTTCTGCCTGACGGTGGCGCAGTCTTAAATCGGGCAGCCCACCGGTGAATTATACCTAGCTGGTGAATTATACCTTATTTCTTCAATAGGTTCGCTTGTCTTGCGTGAGTTGGGTACAAACTTCAATTTGGAATGAGTGTAAACTGTATTAGGTGATGCAATTCTCTGAGACAGCCTTGAGCTTATCTGTGAGGTCATCTATAATTACTAACTGACTTCAAAAAAAGGAGGAGGTTCTCAATTTGGTCGGGCGTTTTTGTACAAGCTTTTATTTAACTTGCAATGTATGATTGTCCAGGTGGAATCTTGCAACTAAATTTTAAAGCAGTTAACCTCAACCGACTGAGATGGAGACAGAAGTTGGACAACGGAACTCCTCAATGGATAGTAGACTGGCCGTGTTTAGGCTCATTTTGATCAGCACACGGTTACGATCACTAATTTTATAAAAGCTGGTATGAAAAAATATTTTTTCCAAAAAACGTATTAATATTTGTTATCGCATAACTCCGTCATTTATTAACTTTTTATTTTATTCTATTGGCATCATTTTTGTCATAATCTCGTTCTGATGACCGAATTCATGAGGAATTGATGGAGTTTTTCAAATTTTTCAGGTAATTTTTTTTGAAGCGGCTCTTTTTATATTTTAGCAGAAACACCTCAGGAGGGAGCCCATGCCACAACTTGCACGTATGGGGGAGAAAAGATCTCGTAAAGCGAGCTGTACGAGATACCCACGTGTCGATGATGTGTGGATGAGCTCTCTTGCGTTGACGAGAACTGCAGTGATAGAACTAGTAAGAACTGGAGTGAACTACGCGGGTATGAGATTGGACAGCTCCTCAGAGCACTCCCCATTATGGAGTCGATAAAACACACAGAGCGAGCCGATGGCTCGGCGCAGGCTCAGCGGCTCTAGTGAACTGGAGAGCTTGGGGTCGTTGACGATTCTAACGGCTCTTCTAGGTTAGGGTTCTCCTTTTCATCATAAGACGAGCAGGCGCAGTACCATCCTTACCTCATTAGTATACCTTCTATTCGCACAAAACGTTTCGGTTCTACCTTTATAATGCGAACTGCTAAGGAGTGGAATACACTACCGTCGTCTGTCTTTCCTGAAAACTATAATCTGGGTCTCTTCAAAGCTAGAGTGAATAGGTGCCTTCTAGACCCTTCTGCTCCATCTTCGGCCACATCGTCACTTACCAACACGTGAGATCGTGGTCAAATAAAGGTTTATCAATGTTAAAAAAAAAAAAAACGTTCGTGTCATGAAATAAATGTTTTTCACGTAACAATGAAGTTTGAAGAAAGGTGCTTCTAGACTAGATTCAATTTAGAACAATCAAATTATGTGAACATCCTTGCTACCTGTCAATTTATTCAGTATTCAGTCACCTATAGTTTCATTATGACCGCATCACGATCGGTTTAGCATTTAAAATGGCTTCCTTGCATAGGTATGCATGCGAAACCAATGTCATGTGGTTATTATTATGTTGAATACATTAGCTTTATTCGCGTAGGTATTATATTTTGAAGAGCAAACTAATACTTACTAACTATTTTTCTATCTTTCTGGTATTGATTTGGATCAGTTGTGCTACCTTTAGATCGTTAGCAGAGGTCTTCATGTAGCACAAAGGTTTCAAATTTATTTTTTAAAATTTTGTACATTCCTTGTATATAATTCTTTGTGTAAATAAATGTATTTTTTCTATTTAACTTTTCCTATACAATTAAACAAGTACATGTATTCGTAGACGTAAATTATTTTCTATATCCGAAGGCTGATGCCGCATAGTCCCGAATAAAAGTGGTCCTTACAGCCAAATAAGGGATCTCTGATTTTTGTTATGCTATCGTTTTCATGGGTGCATCCGTATTCATCCCAGGAATTCATCCCACAAGCTTAAACTAATAAGTATTTTTCTGGATTCTGACTACATAATTTTTGGAGTCTGTTTTCTTCCCACCTATACAGTACCTATTATCTAAAATGTATTATTTTTTATTGTGAATCGGGTCAGTTTCTTTAGGACTAGATTGTATAACGACCATAAAAGCAAAACGACTTAGTTTTATAAGATCTTGGTAAGCTAAATGTCTAATTGTGCAAACGTCTTAATAGTAGAATGCCTGATCACAGATAAAATAATACTAGCCTGATCTATTTCACAAAATAGTCAACAAAGTAATAAAATATAATCAGTACCCTTACCACAAGTTTCTGACGTTATCGAATCGCTAGCGAATCGATAGGCAGTGTCAAATATTGGCCAATGTCATCAGTTTGACTAGAAATCTTAATAAATTGATTGGTTAATATTTGAAATTGACTATCGTCTCGCTAGCGATTCGATAACGTCAGAAACTTGTGGTAAGGGTACTGGAATTAAATTTGACAAATGACATACTCGTTTTCACAATTTCAGACTTATTTACGGACCTTTTTTTCCCAGTCTCATGCTTTTTACCTGACAAACGGTCGCTACTATTACTGGAAGAAAGCGGTAGTTGAGTCAGTCGTGGGAAGCAATGGCGGCGATGAGCTCACCACTTGTCACGTCTATATCCCATGATGGTGCAACCCACAGTGAAAAGAGGCCCATTGAGGCTCTGCCTACCCCTTCGGGGAAAGAGGCGTGTGTCTATGTATGTATGTATGTAAACGGTCGCTACAGTAGTAGGTATGACACAAAAAGACGAGAAAATTCTGAGTTAATTGAGATTTTTATGTACATTTTGAATATAATATAGATTAAAAATATTGTACTTACATAAGTACCTAATAGTCATAATAGTCATAATAGTCATTTATTCACAATATTCATTGTACGTCAATATGGCTGGTACGATATTGTACCAAGAGCTAGCTTTGCCATAACAAGCTAAAATGTCCTACAAACATATTATAATTATGTTATTCACAGCTTATTAAATAATAAATAAAAGAATTATAATAATAAATTAATAAAAATGATACAATTATCATTAATAAAATTATAAAAGTCACAATACAAAATTAATACATTTAGTTACGATGATTATAGCCTATGAACTCATCATAGCTATAAAAGGTCTGCTCGACAAGCCACCGTTTCAATTTTTGTTTGTATGAAAACATACTCAGAGTATCGGTGATACTGGCAGGGAGATTATTGTAGACTGTCGGTCCCATTACGTGCGTCAATTTAGTAGACTTCGTTAACGAACGTGGTACTTGCATGAACTTATGCCGGTTTCGAGTATTGTGCGTATGTACGTCTCCGTGCCTCTGGTACAAGTTCAGATTCATCCTCACGTACACCGCTACCTGATATAACAACAGGCAGGGCAACGTGAGGATGCATAAGCTCTTAAAATGGGGCCTCGCTGACTCGTCACTTGGTATCCGCACGATGGCGCGTATGGCCCTTTTTTGCATCCTGAACGCGCGCTCCCAGTCGGCAGCGCGCGCCCACAGCTCGCTCAACCACCCTAATGGTGTGGTTGCCGGGCTATAGTTTTATAGCATTATATTCCCAAGTCTGTCTGCACCCAACCAGGTTAGGTAGGACCCGTTTATTTAAATATGGCATTCAATGAGTCAAAGTCAAAGTCAAAAGTATTTTATTCATTGAAATCACAAGGATCATTTTGAATCGACTTAAAAAATAAATTTACATTTACTCCTGTTCCAACGCAACCAGACCTAGAAGAATCAAGAGAGTATGGACATAGGATTCAGAAACACGTCGATTACTTCAGTTTTGCCTTTAAGGCGCTATAGGTTCAACGAACATTTTTGTATGAGGCGAAGAAGGCGAGCGCACGCTCTGATACCGTGTTTTTATGTATAAAAAATGTATATAAAAATGTCGTTCAAAGTTTTGTTTAATTTTGTTGATGAATTCACTAACTTAAATAATAACTAACATGTAACCAAATGTTTCAAAAATTAAAACGTGAGAGAAGTGAGTGAAAAATAGCATTTAAATTTTAAAAAGGAGGTATCTTTGTTATTTTTTTTTATCAAGTGAAGCAATTCAAATATTGTATTGAATTATTGATTTCACTAGATAAAAAGCTCAAGAATATCATATATTTTTTTCTTCATACAAAACTATAAAAATTCTTATCAAAAACTTTAAAATTCTAGAGACATTTGATAACCTATCGCGCCTTAAGAAAATGTTTACACATTGTAGCGTTCGGTGCTCTTCAATTCAATTCTTTGTTTGCTTTAAGAAAGCAAAAATATTGACGGTGGTGTCTTTATTCATATACAACTCTCTTATAGAAGTACATTTGAAAAATGACCACTTACCCATGAAAATGCATATACATAATTTTAACACCCGAAACAAAGAAAAGTTGTGTGTGCCAAAAACCAGACTTGTTAAGACGTATAAACAAGGCATCTGCCTGAAACTAGTTATGTATAATAAACTAACAAATAACACGGAAAAGAAAGAAAGAAAGAAAGAAAAACATTTATTTGTGTCAACAACATGGATGTAGTAGTAACAGTCAACAAACAATATTCCACACAAAAAGACACACACACACAGAAACAAAGATAAATAAAACTAATTTGTGCCTCTTAGTACCAGCCACGCATTTTTGACACAAATTGGCGTCCAGCTCAGCATTTGTTGTGTTGTAGCAACACAACGCTGATCTTCCGCTGGGACCATCTGAGTGAAACCACGGCTACCTTTAATCCAATTCAAACATAAACTAAAATTATTTTTTTAATGTAATCCATATTACCATATTGATGAGTACATGAGTTGTTCATTTTCTGATTTGCATGACGTGTAGTGACGTGTCTGCTGACGAACTTACCTATTTTACATTTTAGTTTTAGTTATGCTGTCCTATATTGCATGACGTGTAGTGACGTGTCTGCTGACGAACTTACCTATTTTACATTTTAGTTTTAAGTTATGCTGTCCTATATTGCATGACGTGTAGTGACGTGTCTGCTGACGAACTTACCTATTTTACATTTTAGTTTTAAGTTATGCTGTCCTATATTGCATGACGTGTAGTGACGTGTCTGCTGACGAACTTACCTATTTTACATTTTAGTTTTAAGTTATGCTGTCCTATATTGCATGACGTGTAGTGACGTGTCTGCTGACGAACTTACCTATTTTACATTTTAGTTTTAAGTTATTCTGTCCTATATCGCATGACGTGTAGTGACGTGTCTGCTGACGAACTTACCTATTTTACATTTTAGTTTTAAGTTATGCTGTCCTATATTGCATGACGTGTAGTGGCGTGTCTGCTGACGAACTTACCTATTTTACATTTTAGTTTTAAGTTATGCTGTCCTATATTGCATGACGTGTAGTGACGTGTCTGCTGACGAACTTACCTATTTTACATTTTAGTTTTAAGTTATGCTGTCCTATATTGCATGACGTGTAGTGACGTGTCTGCTGACGAACTTACCTATTTTACATTTTAGTTTTAAGTTATGCTGTCCTATATTGCATGACGTGTAGTGACGTGTCTGCTGACGAACTTACCTATTTTACATTTTAGTTTTAAGTTATGCTGTCCTATATTGCATGACGTGTAGTGACGTGTCTGCTGACGAACTTAACTATTTTACATTTTAGTTTTAAGTTATGCTGTCCTATATTGCATGACGTGTAGTGACGTGTCTGCTGACGAACTTACCTATTTTACATTTTAGTTTCAAGTTATGCTGTCCTATATTGCATTACGTGTAGTGACGTGTCGGCTGACGAACTTACCTGTTTTACATTTTAGTTTTAAGTTATGCTGTCCTATATTGCATGACGTGTAGTGACGTGTCTGCTGACGAACTTACCTATTTTACATTTTAGTTTTAAGTTATGCTGTCCTATATTGCATGACGTGTAGTGACGTGTCTGCTGACGAACTTACCTATTTTACATTTTAGTTTTAAGTTATGCTGTCCTGTATTGCATGACGTCTAGTGACGTGTCTGCTGACGAACTTACCTATTTTACATTTTAGTTTTAAGTTATGCTGTCCTATATTGCATGACGTGTAGTGACGTGTCTGCTGACGAACTTACCTATTTTACATTTTAGTTTTAAGTTATGCTGTCCTATATTGCATGACGTGTAGTGACGTGTCTGCTGACGAACTTACCTATTTTACATTTTAGTTTTAAGTTATGCTGTCCTATATTGCATGACGTGTAGTGACGTGTCTGCTGACGAACTTACCTATTTTACATTTTAGTTTTAAGTTATGCTGTCCTATATTGATCTGTATTTTCTGTATGTAATTGTGCGTAGTATATTTTATATTGTTATTTATATAGTATGAAACATAAAATGTACTAATTAGACATGCCAATGTTATGAAATGTAACGAGATGGTTAATAAACAAATATCAAATATCAAATAAATATTGAGTGAACATTTTGGTGGGATTAAACTCATATTCTGAGGTAAATGAGGGATTTTGCTGTAAAATAAGCTCTCTGTTTCTCACTTAAAACAATAAGGTATTAAAATATAGGGCGGCTTCCATTAAATATGGTGTTTTAGCTTCGGGGTATGGGCACAGAATAAATAATAGTGTATGGGTCGGATGTAGTTTCCTCTTTGGTTAAAAGCACTTTAAAATTGATAAATGCATACATAACATAGACACCCGAATTTATAGGCAGAACCTTACCTTCTCAAGTTAAAAATAATCATTACATACTTCATTTATTTATTTATATTTTACTTTAATAAGAACGACAAACAGTTATCAATTACACTAATTAAAGGGTATCTACATAAAAATAGGAATACATAAATAATCTGTGACTGCAATAAGTTTGGGCCAGGTTGTCAGTTCGTTTTACACGTGGGCCACGCTGTCGCTTTAAGAACTTGGGGCAGGAATTCATACACATATTATAAATTATGCATTAATATTTAATGCTGTGCATATTATTGGGTTTAATTTATTTATTTATTTATTCATAAAAGGAACGCCAACAGCATATATATAAACACATTTACAACAATAATTCACTAAGTTTCGAGCTGATACATACACCAATTACAGGCGAACACAACATAAACATGGGTTTAAAATTACTTAAATAAAATCAATACAACAAAGCCGAGGGCTTACTCTAGGTATACCTAGAGTAAGCCCTCGGCATACATGTGGCATATGTATACATGTACTTTTACATATTCTGTGCTACAGGTTTTTTTTATTTATTTTTTAACAATGTTAGTCTTTTGTTTGACCACGATCTCACCTGTTGGTAAGCGACGATGTGGCGGAAGATGGAACACAAAGGTCTAGAAGGCACCTTTTCACTCTAGGCTTAAAGAGACCCAGATTATAGTTTTCAGGAAAGACAGACGACGGTAGTACATTCCACTCCTTAGCAGTTCTCATTATAAAGGTAGAACTGAAACGTTTAGTACGAATAGAGGGTATACAAATGAGGTAAGGGTGGTACCGAAATTCTCTATATTTTACGAGATATTATCACTAAAAACGGCTTTTTCGAGCGACCCGATGCGTTTTTTGTATCAAGGTTATCTGCCTGGTGTTGGCGCAGTCTTAACAATGCATTACCTCATAGGTCACATCCACCTAGGACGCACCCTATGTGGCATTGCACTGCACCCGCCACCCTGAGTCATAAAGATGAATAGCCTCATGTGCCTGTAACTCCACCGGCTCCCATCCCTTACCGGAACACAGCTGAAGCACTAAGTGCTTTACAGCAGAAATAGGTACCAGTACTTACAGCACCATGTTTAAAGTTTATAAGTAGAACTAGTAGGGCACATAATGTAGTACTTAATTTCATCGCTATGTAGTAGTATATTTTACTATAGTATAGTCATAGTCATAGTAATTTATTAATAACAAAAACGGTTACAAGTCAAATATACATAAATCCATGAATCGTACATAAGTACATCACAAAATTTACATCACAATACAATACATTCTAACAATTTGTAATTTAATATGTCAATACCATAACAATTAATAATCGTATAAAAATTATAATTAGTGTCAAAATTATAATAATAATAGGTGATGTCAAATAATTAATTAATGTCAGAAAAATAATTAAATATTAATTTATAAATATATATTATGTATTCGAGTTATGTAAAGGTTTCCTATTCATTATTATTGTTGTTATTATTTATTTGTTTTGCTCTGTGCACCGCCGTTCGTGATTACTTCGCTCATTACTGTCCATCCAAAGGTTGCCTGGAAGAAAACGCTTTCAGCGATAAGGCCGCCCATTGTACTATAATTTGATTTAGTTAATCCTTGGATTGTGTTTTATTTTTTTGGTGTACAATAAAGTCTATTACGGTAATTTTATTTCTTGCAGTAGTATGATGGCTATTTATCAATAAGTTTTTTGTGAAAAATATATTTTTCAATACATGCTTTTATAAAATTAGTGATAGTAACCGTGTGCTGATCAAAATGAGCCTAAACACGGCCAGTCTACTATTATTCATCGAGGAGTTACGTTGTCCACCTTCCGTCTCCATCATCAGATCAGCTCGCTGTCACCATCATGTTGTATTGTATTGTCATTGGTACTTTACAGGTATGCCAAATTCCAGCTCAATCGGTTGAAGATAACTCAATAAAAAATTATTTACAGAAAGAATAATACAAGGTATGTACAAAATACATATGAAACAGTTGTGCCACCTGAAGACCGCTGCAAGCGATCTAAAGGTAGCTCAACTGATCCAAATCACTACCAGACGGAAGCGTCCCTAAGATGCTGGCTGCATTGCCACACTGAGATGAATAAAAATTCGTTTGCGAGATTCGAGCCGGATTCCACCCAGACAAACATACATACATTAAGTTAAATAAAAGTTTGTAAAAAACATCGTACCCGCGTTACTACTAGTAGTAGTACTACTACTACTAGTAGTACTACTACTAGTACTACTAAGTAGTACTACTACTAGTAGTACTATTGGTAATAAACACTATGAACTTAAATAAACTAGCTAGTGTAATAATAAGCATAGTAATATGGGTTATCCAAAGTTTAATACCGTATCTTTGGGTTTATCAGCTCAGGGTCTAAGTATTGTCCGTCTACAAAGTTTTATATTAGATCCAAGAACATGTTGGTTCAATGTTCTTTTCACAGTAAACGTTACCAAATTAGAACTTAGAATAAATCTTCTATACTAATATTATAAAGAGGATTTTTTTTATTGTTTGTTTGCAATGAATAGGCTCCGAAACTACTGAACCGATTTGATTTCTTTCACAGTTGGGAAGCAACAATTTTTTTTTTTTTTTTTTATGCTACTTGGATTACGGATCAAGCAAGAGGCCCACCTGATGTTAAGCGGTAACCTCTGCCTATGAACAGTGCACACCCTATTAGATCACGTCCACCTACGACGCAACCTATGTGGCATTGCACTGCGCCCGCCACCCTGAGACATAAAGATGAAAAGTCTCATGGGCCTGTAATTTCACCGGCAACCTTACCCTTCAAACCGGAACACAGCAAGGCGAGCACTACTGCTTTGCGGCAGAAATAGGTATGGTGGTAGTACTTCCCCGGACGAACTCTTTCACAAAAAAGCTCTACTACTACTAACTACTACATACTCCTCCTACACTACACTACACTACTACACTAACCTCAGGTGACATAGGCTATATTATATTTATAAAATAATAAGGGGTCCTTACGAAAACTCCAATAATGTAACCAAGGTGTAAAGAAGTAATTAATTTTGTATAAATTTAAAACCCTCTACTCATTGAAACGGCTCAACCAATTTTGATCAAACATAGCTAAGAACACTCCCGAGTAATACAACTTTCAAACAAAAAAAAACAAAATCCAAATCGGTTTATCCGTTCGGGAAATACGATGCCACAGACAGACATACACACAGTCACGTCAAACTTATAACACCCCGTCGTTTTTGCGTCGGGGGTTAAAAAATTACGTAATGGACAAACTCTAAGGTTTGTTTTGTAACTCTCTCTTTTCAACTCTCTAACTCCGTATTCTAGAACTAAACTCAAACTGAATCGAGACTCAAGCATAGATTTTTTGACAGATATCAATGAAAAACTGTCACCTAATCTATGCTTGAGTCTCGATTCACGCTTGAGCATAGTTCTAGAATACGGGCCTTAAACTACTGAACAGATTTTAAAAATTGTTTCACTTATATAAAGCTGTAAATTATCAGCGAGTAACATGGGGGGGGGGAGATTTGAGGGAGAACTGCTTTAGAAGATTTTGATGGTATTTGGTGGATGGATAGGTACATAATGTACTTAAATGTTTCTAAATTTGACATAAGCAAGTGTTCTGTAAACTTCCTACGGTGAATGAATGAGTATGAGTATGGTTGGGAAGAGGGGGAGGGGGGATTCCGACACTACGGGTAAGGGTGCCGGTGAAATTACAGGCACACGAGACTTTTCATCTTTATGTCTCAGGGTAGCGGGCGTAGTGCAATGCCACATAGGGTGCGTCCTATGTGGACGTGATCTATGCGGTAATGCATTATGCACTGTTCATAGGCAGAGGTTACCGCTTAACATCAGGTGGGCCATCTGCTTGTACAGTCATTCAAGTAGTATAAAAAATAAAAATAACTACCCGTGTGTAGCCGGGGCGAGTTGCTAGTGTAAAAATAAAACGTTTACAGATTTTATTACCGACTTCAGTAAAGAGATTACCGAAGTTGTCCTCATTTTATTCTTGCGAGAAGAGATGCAATACCAGAGCTAATCTGTGTGCGCAAATATTTTGGTTCAAAGCACATAATCTCGCCAGCTGATTACAGCTTTAAATAAATTTACCTTATCGTTTTAATAAAGCTGCTGAATTTTAAATCTTCAGCTATATAAAATCGGGAAAATAATGAAAATGTAATCTTATTCGTCGTTCGTTTTAGACAAGGATCCAGAAACAAAACAAGGTTGCAAACTTTTTTAGGTTTGTTCCTTGTTTTACGAGTATTTTATTTTTATTTTAGGGACATGGTACAGAGTGGCACATATTCATTATTATTCTGGGGGTTAGACAGGGAGATGTAATTTCCCCGAAACTGTTCACCATTGTGCTTTGGAGGATGTTTTCAAGCTTCTGTATTAGAACAGATAAGGCATCTACATCAAAGGCAAACAGACGACGCTGTGTAGGAAGACGTATAAAAGTCGCAGGAAGTCGGTGGATGGAGGCGGTTCAAGACCATTCGTTGTGGCATTCTATGGCGGAGGCCTATACCCAGGAGTGTACTTCTATAAGCTGATGATGATGATGATATTTATTTGACTGCACCATTTAAGGGAGACCTTTGCCCTGGAAAGGCTATTCCCACTAGGTACTACACTACAAAAAAGTTGTAGGGCGACCACAGTATGGGATTCTTCAAAAGAGGTTTTTGGAATTTTTTAAAGGGTCGGCAACGCGCGTGTGATGCATCTGGTATTGCAGGCATCCATAGGATACGGTAACCGCTTACCAACAGGTGGGCCGTATGCTTGTTTGCTACCAAAATAGTATAAAAAAATAAAATGTTTTTTTTAAATTTTTGTGTAAAAATCTTAATGCGGTTCACAGAATACATCTACCTACCAAGTTTCAACAGTATAGTTCTTAGTTTCGGAAAAAAAGGCTGTGATATACACGGACAGACAGACAGACAGACAGACATGACGAATCTATAAGGGTTCCGTAGTTTTTTTACGGAACCCTAAAAACTAGGAAGACAGGCCTTTGCCCAGCAGTGGGACACCACAGGCTCATAATAATAAATAATACTATAGATACACGTGAACAGAAGCTATAGGAATACATGTTCGTAGCTAATTTAAGGAGGATGCTCACGCTTCAGGCGCGAAATTCAAATTTTTTGGTGTTTTTTGCCCATTACAGCTCATCAAGTTTAGCTACGATACCCCTAACCAAATACAAAACACTGTAAAAATGTTTTTAGGGGTATCATAGCTAAACTGATGACATTTATGAGATACTATTAGTATGAGATTTTAGTAGAAGTAGAGCTTTTTTGTGAAAGAGTTCGTCCGGGGAAGTACTACCACCGTACCTATTTCTGCCGCAAAGCAGTAGTGCTCGCATTGCTGTGTTCCGGTTTGAAGGGTAAGGGTGCCGGTGAAATTACAGGCACATGAGACTTTTCATCTTTATGTCTCAGGGTGGCGGGCGCAGTGCAATGCCACATAGGGCGCGTCCTAGGTGGACGTGACCTATGAGGTAATGCACTGTTCATAGGCAGAGGTTACCGCTTAACATCAGGTGGGCCATCTGCTTGCTCCGCAATTCCAGTAGTATAAAAAAAAAAAAAATACTATCAATTAAAACATGTGTGTTATGTATCCTAGTTCTCGCGAACTCAACTTTCGCTATCTGAAGAAGTGTTGATGAGCTGTAATGGGAAAAAAACCAAAAAAAAAAAGAATTTCGCGCCACAAACGTGAGCATCCACCTTAAAAGTAAATAAATCGAAATGAATCATAAATTGTTGGATAAACCTGAGTTGGTTGAAAGATAAGATTGGCTCTCGCATGGAAACAACAAATTGTAGCCGAATTGAAAAGTAGTTAGATAATTATTATGAGCAAGAAGTTTGCCTGAGAAACTATACGACATCTCAGCAATCTTATCTGTGTGTCTGATTCATTCTAATAGTGGGTAGGTACGGGGAGAAGCGGTGAAAACTGCGTTGTTTTGAACAACATATAATATTTGTTAAAATAGATAAGTTGAATACCACTAATATCATAAACTAGCGACTCGTCCCGGCTTCGCACGGGTAGTTTCAGGATGAAAAACAGCCCCCCCCCTTTTATCCCCCCCCCCCCCCCTCTGGTAGTCTATGTCACTCAGGGGGAATGTAGCTTTCCAATGATGAAAGAATTTTTGAAATCTGCACAGTTGTTTTTGAGTTTATTCATTACAAACATAAACACACACAAAAATACAAATCTTTCCTCTTTATAATATTAATGTAGATTAGTGTAGATGACAAAGTTTTCGATGTATGGATGTTTGTTACTCAATCACCCCGAAACGGCTGAACCAATTTCAATGAAATTTGGTAAACAGATAGATTATGACCTGGAATAAGCCATCGGCTACTTTTTTACAAGCTTTATATTAACTTGCAATGTTTGTCCGGGTGGAATTTTGCAACTGAATTTTAAAGCAGTTATCCTCAACCGATTGCGCTGAAATTTGGCATACCTGTCAAGTTCTGATGACACTGCAATATTATGGTGACAGCAAGCTGATCTGATGATGGAGACTGAATGTGGAATTATGTAAGAAAGATAAACGTACATCAATGACGGTCACTGCCTTAAACGCAGCGAGATAAATAAAATCAATACAATCCGTTTCGTATGAGGTAGTGCTGGCCTCTGGTGTCAGAGTTTGTCAATCCGCCCGAGGGCCTCTGACATGGCTTATAGACTGCTATTAATCAATAACAGCCGGGACCGACAGCTTAACGTGCCCTCCGAAGCACAGCGCGATGGAAATCCGCACTTAACTTAGAAAAGTCATTGGTGCGGAGCCTAGGATCGAACCCGGTATCGTTGGATTCTGAGTTGCACTATTGAACCGTTAGGCTACCATCGCTTTTTAAACTATGTAACTCTATGTAACTCTATACCATTCATAAGATTATAGATCATTGCTTAAACGTATGACTTCCATCGATCATTCATTATTTGGAAATCTGAGACGTTTATGACAAATAACATGCCATTTTTTATCGGATTCGATTCGCGAAAATGTTTGAAAACGGCGGATTTAAAGATCCTGGTATTTGATACGAACTTTATCTTTCGTGGAGAGGCCCTTTGTTGAGAGCGTTATAGTTCAAAGAAAATTCATTTATTGTTAAATTTGAGTTTCTCTAAAGCTGTCAGTTAATTGTAATTTAAACAATTCAAATGATACCTACTTGAAATTATGATCAGGTAAAAATTGACTCAACTATTTTAGTGAGAATCTATTAGATATAATTTAAATTAATGAAGCGAGCTGCAGAGTTTAAAATATTAAAGTAATTTGTTGTTAATTTGTAAAAGAAAATTAGGGTGCATCTGACAGTCGAAATATGTTTATGTCTTAGTTATCAGTGAAAATTAATGTTAATTATTTTTTTAATGGACTAGATTACATTGAGAAATATAATCAATGCAAGAAGCAATGGCAAGGTCACGAAAGCTATTTAAAAAAAAAATGGTTTTGTATAATTGTAAAACAGTGTTCTTTATTTTAACATTATATAACAATGCTCACTATAAATAGTGAGCATTTTGCTGTAACCTTATATGTTTATTTTTTTACTTATAATATAACTTACAATGAATTGGAATCATAAGGCAAGGTAATATCTTTGTGCCGGCGTCATAGTTAAAATGGTTGTAAATTATATTTATATACTTTGATTGACTACTATAGAAGCGAGACAACTACAGCTAACTTTTACAAATTCTTTGTAGCTGCAGTATTATTTTATCTGTGGTAGCTGTAATTATAAACGGAATAATACCACGACAATCTCTTTCTCAATTTTTCTTTAAAACCAATTGAGATCAAGATACTCAATTCAAATAACAATTATGTTTA
>OW052226.1:805000-817500 GCA_932527175.1 Operophtera brumata
ATTTCCCTAAACTCAGCCAAATCCAGACTAATTTTAGAGCATTTATTTATTTTCACCTGCGTCCGGTCTCTAATCAAATCTTACAAATTAAATTTGACCCACTTTTCAGTGTTCGATTGAGCTGAAATTTGACATACCTGTCAAGTTCCGATTACAATGCAATGTTGTGGCACAGAATAAATAATAGTGCAAGTAGTTGTGACATTATAGGACGAGCAGACGCACGGCTCGGCACTATCCTTACCTCCTCCATATCTCCTCAACTCCAATATGTTCAACTATCTGTTCAACCAGTTGAACAAATTGGATGAGTTTTCTCCAATTTTTTCAACTTCAAAATGTAGTTGAACTCTTTGGACTAAAAATTACAATAAGTTCAATTTCTATGTTTTTATTAATGAAACAGGGTACTCCTGCAGCTTGATTTTTGACATTGTATAGAGTGCTTTTGATAGAGTCAAATGCTAGGACTTCTGAGATTTTATCGAGGCCGATATCTTTTATAGATTTAACTATAACTTTTTATGAATTTTGGGAAACGTTTCTGTTCCATCTGATAATTTGATTTTCTGTTTACATTCATCAATCTTTTTCTCAATTTAAATTTTTCCAGTATCTGATTTGCAATGATCACTATCTCCCTCTATTCGTACTAAACGTTTCTACCTTTATAATGCGAAAAATTGCTAAGGAGTCGAATACACTACCGTCGTCTGTTTTTCCTGAAAACTATAGTCTGGGTATCGTCAAGGCTAGAGTGAATAGGTGCCTTCTAAACCTTTGTGCTCCATCTTTGGCCACATCGTCACTTACCAACAGATGAGATCGTGGTCAAACAAAGGTCAATCAAAGTCAAAGTTATAAAAACGAGCTAATCTCATGATGTAATAGTAGATTGGCGTGTTTAGGCTCATTTCTATCAGCACACGGTTTCGATCACTAATTATGTAAAAGCTTGTATTGAAAAAGATATTATTCTAAAAATATTTATAAAAGTATTTTCCTTTTTTTTAGTAGTAGACCTTTTTGTGATAGAGTTCGACCAAGGAACCAACCTACTATTTCTGCCGCAAAGCAGTAGCGCTCGCACTGCTGTGTCCGGTTTGAAGGGTATGGGTGCCTGTGAAATTACAGGCACATGATACTTTGTATCTTTTTGTCTCAGGCTGGTGGGTGCAGTGTAATGCAACGTAGAGCGCGTCCTAGGTGGGCGTGACATGGCTATTGATACCTCTTTACACCTGCCGGGGAATTGCGTAGTAGATTGACGTGTGATGTCGATTACCAGTTTGCTGTTCATTGCGCAGTGTGTTTTAGCTTTTTTACAGGAACAGAAATATTTAAAACACGCTGCGCAATGAATAGCAAACTGGACATCGAAATCAAACGTCAGTCTACTACGCAATAACCCCGCAGGTGGGCCATCTACTGTCCATGTTTCGTAATTCATTCAAATAAACAAAAAAAACATATGTGAAGGGAAATTAAAAGAAAAAATGTATATGAATGATTTTCCACCAAAGTCGTGATACATCTTGATTCTGGTAACAGTGATGTAACATAGATCCATGTTCAATGACTTTATAATAAAGACTCGATTCCTAATATTTTTTTAGTGGTATTATTGTTTTATATTATATTTATATATTATATTTATTTATATTATATTTATATTATATTTATATTATATTTATATTATATTTATATTAGATTTATATTAGATTTATATTATATTTATATTATATTTATATTATATTTTTTTAGTGTTATTATTGTTTTATATTATTGTTTTACAGGCTCATAATAATATTGTTTTATTGGTGCTTTTAAAGATAGTGTTAATATGACAAAATGGCTGACAATACGCCAATTTGTTTCTCTCAAAACACCAATATTCCCAATATTATACAAAGATTCGATAATAAAATTGACTGTGAAAAGGCAAAGATTTTATGAGTAGAGATTATTTAACGTTATTTTATTGTTTTTCTAATTAGAAACTAATTTTTTTAAGACGCATAAATAAATCAAGAAAACATAATTTAGAATTGAAATCTTCTAAAACTTTAAAAGCATCAAATCTGTGACATTAACTCACTCAAACTGGAATAAATTTAATTTTGCCAAAATTAACAAATAAAACCTCTGAGATTTGCGTCGAAATACCAAAATAGAGTATTAAGTATACAAAATGGAACCTTTTAGTTAGGTATTAACATTTCTCCAGAGAAATCCTTCTAAAAGTCAAAATATTTTAATGTAGGCCCTTCAGATTTTGCTGTGAAGGTAGGTATAGCAGAATTGAACATTTTGATATTATGTCCCTGACTTTTTTCGGTGAACAGTCAACGAATAAAGTCAGCGACTTCTACTTTTAATTTATTTATTTATTTGCTATTATAGCGACAACATAAATACATCACCTGTGAAAATTTCAACTGTCTATCTATCACGGTTCATGAGCACAAGCCTCACACACACAGCCTGGAGACAGACGGACAGACGGACGGACAGCGAAGTCTTAGTAAAAGGGTCCCGTTTTACTCTTTGGGTGCGGAACCCTAAAAATTACCACTTTAATTATATTATTTAATGAATTACTCATGCTCGTATTGAATAATTTATTTGAATAAGACTCGCCATTTACTTAAACAGATAGCCGACAACAAAGGAAGAAAAGTGAAAAAAAAAAAGAATTTTATGAAAAGTCCGCAAAGTGTACATTTTGCTACTAAATTTAGTGTACATTTTGAGAAAAAATCCAGTGTACATTTTGCGAAGTGGTCATTTTGAGAAAACGCACAGTGTACGTTATGAGAAAAAATCCAGTGAACATTTTGCGAAGAGGTCATTTTGAGAAAACGCACAGTGTACGTTATGAGAAAAAATCGAGTGTACATTTTGAGAAGTGGACGTTTTACGACTGAGCCATGCTTACTTCAAACTCGACCAAAGTAACTTCAATAAGTCGATTTGTTTGAGATAGATAAGAAAAAATTCGTTAATTCGTTGCAAAATTTCAAAAGCAGACGAGTGAAAATATTGTGCAAAAAGTATACGAATAAAATTGAACATCTTCTATTATTGAAATTTGCTTTAGTGTCTTAGTTTTAGTATTACATTTAATGTATCATTTATTATTTGTTCAATATTTGAATAAAATAAACGTATGGTATTGTAAAAAAAAAACATCTTCAAAAATAAATAAGTACATATAGCCTATACAAAAACTTCAATAAAATTCAGTGCCTGAGAATATTGAATATTTCATCAGTATAAATATTTGATTTTATCTGTTAAACTAAGCATAACGAATTGAAAATGAATGCTTAAAACAAAGCGGCCAAGTGCGAGTCGGACTCGCCCATGAAGGGTTCCGTAGCCGCAAGTAACATATATTATAAAAGTTCTTGTAGTTCGTTGTAACTTTGATCGATGTTTTAATAATAGTGTATTAAAAAAAACTACTGGCTAGATCTCGTTCAAATCAATTTTCGTTGGAAGTTTACATGGTAATGTACATCATATTTCTTTTTTAGTTTTATCATTCTCTTATTTTAGAAATTACAGGGGGGGGGGACACATTTTTACACTTCGGAAGTGTCTCTCGCGCAACTATTCAGTTTAGAAAAAAATTATATTAGAAACCTCAATATCATTTTGAAGACCTATCCATAGATAACCCACACGTACGGGTTTGATGTTTTTTTTTGAGTTTCAGTGTTATTTATGGGGAACCCCATTTTTTTTTGTTTTTTTCTATTTTTATGTGATAATCTTAATGCGGTTCACAGAATACATCTACTTACCAAGTTTCAACAGCATAGCTCTTATAGTTTCGGAATAAAGCGGCTGTGACATACACGGACAAACAGACAGACAGACAGACAGACAGACAGACAGACAGACAGACAGACAGACAGACAGACATGACGAATCTATAAGGGTTCCTTGTCTTGTTGACTACGGAACTCGCTTCCGGCTTCTTTGTTTCCTTTATCATACAAGTTGGGCGTCTTCAAACGAAGAGTTAATAGGCATCTTCTAGGCGAGCGTGCTTAAATAGGCCTCATCGTCACTTCCCATCAGGTGAGATGTAGCCAAACGCAAGCCTATTTTAAGTAAAAAAAAAAAAAAAACATTTTTACATTTCTGCGTCTTTTGTCAGTTGAGTAAAATAAATAAATAAATAAATAATGCTGGACAGTTCACACAACATTATCTAGCCCCAAGCTAAGCAGAGCTTGTGTTATGTGTACTATCAGATAACTGATATACTTAATACAATACATTACATAGATAGATATTTTTTATTATACATAGTAAATACCCAGAACACCCTGAACAAATATCTGCGATCGCACAAATATTTGTTCCGAGGCGGGAATCGAACCCGCAACCTCCTGCGTCGCAGGCCAACCTTCGCCCGACTCGCCACAGAGGTCGTCAATAACATAATCAAATAATCAAGAGTAGAGTAACATTTGTGAATATTTTGTAAATAATTCATTAAATTGTTTGTGGGTAAGTTTCTTGGTGGAGAATATTGCACAGGCTTTTACGAGGACTTGTTTGTAAGATTCGTTGGTATAAGATTTGTCCTGGCTGCTAGCTTATTATGGAATGTGTTATTACTGGAAGAAAGCGTTAGCAGAGTCAGTCGTGGGAAGTAATGGCGGCGATGAGCTCACAACTTGTCACGTCTATTTCCCACAGAGGTGCAACCCACAGTGAACATAGGCCCATTTGAGACTCTGTCTACTCTTTCGGGAAAAAAGGCGTAAGTCTATTGTCTTGTCTACATGTTATTGTAATTATAGCGCAAGAAAAACCAGAGGTCATTTTGAAATCAGAAATATATTTAACTAGCGACTCGTCCCGGCTTCGCACGGGTTATTTCAGGATGAAAAACAGCCCCTCCCTCCCCCCTATTCTCCCCCCCCCCCCCCCTGGTAGCTCACTCAGGGTGAATGTAGCTTTCCAATCAACACAAAACCTTTCCTCTTTATAATATTAGTGTAGATAAATAAGTGTTTGTGTCTGAATTCTGATTGCAGACATTTAAAGGTAGCAAAGAAATTCATGTACCAATCAGTTATTTCAATATCTAATGCCAGATTAGATTATTTTGTGAATTTCGAAAAACAATTCCGTAATGCCATGTCATAAATACCTACACGAGAGATAAACAAAACCAACGGAATATAAATCCTTTGTTTGCATAGAAACGAGCTACGTCAAAGGACCGGATTTACTTAATTTCTTAGCAAATATATGCAAAATGATTCTTTGGGTAATAAGCATTTTACGTAGAGTAATGTCATTGGAAGTCATGACGTCTCCGTCGGGGATACTGCGCACATAATACTAGTACCTGGTGCGACCTTAGCTCGTCAGTTTTTTTCAAAACATTTATCCAAATACAAAAAAAAATATTATTAAAATCTAAATAAAATAAAATATGTTCCCTTCTTTTCAAAATTTAAAAAAAAATTCTTATAATATAATGTACGAAATAAATTTACTTTGTAAATTCTGTTTGTTTTTGTTTTTGTAGTTACAACCATTTTTTGCTTAAACTATCAATAATAAGATATTTGGATTGCCTTCAGTATATTAAATAACACAACGCCAAGAGGAACTTGTTTTTACTTTTGAAAATTACTTTCCTAATGATTTTTAAATTAGAAATAACGTGATTTTCACTCACTTTTCGTTTCGCGAGTGCTATTCTGTAACTTTATTATTTTAACACTTTAATGAGTTAATAGTGACAGAATTTGGCGTCCATCGACGCCTTAAGTACGTAACGTACCGGAAAATCTAAACCTAGTTTCTATAAAAAATATGTAGATACTAAATCCTAAGAATGTAATTATATTGTAATGATATCCAAAGATGTTAAATTTACTAGCTAATATTCCGTCCTTAATTCTAAATTCTGTTTGAATCTCGGCGGATTATACACACGCTATGTATAATTGAGTTTACACTAAAAATCAATAAGATGTTCAACCTAATTGTACCTAATGGTGAATAGGTATACCATTCCGTTATAATATAGGTACTAGCGACTCGCCACGGCTTCGCACGGGTAGTTTCAGGATGAAAAACAGCCCCTCCACCAGAACTACAAATAAGGCGAGCGTAGCCGCGTGCGTTAGCTAATAAACCATATCCTGTAGCGCTAAGCGATAATGTAGTGTATTTTTTGACCATCCATTATTATTTTATTCTATCATCAATTTTTTTCGCAGCGCACGCGATTTCAATTTTTTTTTTTTTTTTTACCTTGGGTTACATTATTGGAGTTTTAGTAAGGATCCCTAATTTTTTGAAACTATAATATACCCTATGTCACCCGGGGATAGTGTAGCTTCCTAACTGAAAGAATTGTTCAAATCGGTTCAGTAGTTTCGGAGCCTATTAAATGCAAACAAACAATCAAATCTTTCCTCTTTATAATATTAGTACCTATAGATATAATTTATGTCAGAAGATGTCATTGTGGTGGATACAGAGATGAGGGAACCACTTCTCCAAAGGGTGAAGAGATCGTCACTCGAAAAGAAAAATGCCTGAAATTTAGTCCATAACTTTTCCTGAAAGAAGTGCCTTAAAAATCTTGAACCGAACACGTAATAAATTAACGCTTCTGTAAAAAATATTAAACACTGTCATAGTCTTTGAGATAATGATTTTTAAATAATTTTACTTAAAAAAACTACTTACATTTTAGTCCCAATAGATGTCCAAAAAACAAAATTAAACACTTCACTAAACATCCAAACAAAGCACAAGATCCTATTAAAAAACCGAATCCGTTATTTTCGAAAAACCGAAGTCACTTCACTGTGAGTTAACACATAGACACCGTGACGCGACGTCCATACCGGCGCGAGGGCGAGAGGCGACTGCCGCGCGAGCCACTGCGCACCTGTGGCGTTTTTGTCAGTTTTTGATCATTAAAAATATTAAAACCTAATATAAAAATTAATTACATAGAAAAAAATATCACAGAATTATAAACAATTTGACGTAATCAAAAGCCTGTGTAAAAACATTTTATCAAAGCAAATTATTCGATGTAAGTACCTATCAAAAGTAATTAATTATTAAGACATTCTCGCTTATAGATTGTAACGAAAATTTAATATTCTTACGTTCGTGGGTTTTTCAATATTTTTATTATTAATTAATTATTTAAAATAATGTCCAATGAACTTTTGCCTTGCATTAGACAATATATTGTCTTCTAGATGTATTCGTAATGTCAATATTCAGACATAAGTATAAGAACACATCAGGAACTTTGGATATTTCATAATATATTGCAATATTTGAACTGGATTTAGCTATTCTGTCTTCAATTCAATATTTGGGCTTCAACTATTCTTCATAACATTGGAATCAAACAGTATAATTTTAGTTTATATTGACATACTTTATATACACAATACTGAAATTTATTTTTTTTTTTTTTTTTTTTACTTGAATGACGGAACAAGCAGATGGGCCCACCTGATGTTAAACGGTAACCTCTGCCTATGAACAGTGCATTACCTCATGCAGCAATGCAATGCAATGAGCGCAGTGCAATGCCACATAGGTCACGTCCACCTAGGACGCGCCCTATGTGGCATTGCACTGTGCCCGCCACCCTGAGACATAAAGATGAAAGTCTCATGTGCCTGTAATTTCACCGGCACCCTTACCCTTCAAACCGGAACACAGCAATGCGAGCACTACTGCTTTGCGGCAGAAATAGGTATGGTAGAAGTATGGTATGGTATAGGTAGAATCATATTATAACACTTTTTCTCAAACTAAGTAATATTATAATAGTAAATTATATAGTACTAGTGTGTAATGTTGCTTATTACCGCTGAGGCGCCATTGAGACCCGAGCCGTTAGGTGAGAGTCTTAAAGAGCCGAGGACAGTAATCATCAATACACACGTGTATTATACGACGTTTTTCAACACACTAGTGAAGAAAATAATAATAAAACAGAAATACACACTCTGTGTAAATGTTCAACTGTCTCTATAAGTCTCTTGTCAATAGTAGCAATGAAAAAGACACAGTTTGATTACAGGTGTAAAACAGAAATACACACTCTGTGTTAATGTTCAACTGTCTCTATAACTCACTTGTTGAATAATAGCAATGAAAAAGTCACAGTTTTATTATAGGTGTCATTATGTGCCTAATTGCGGTGAAATTAGAGCCAGTTTATGAGCAAGTGTGTTGAAAAATAACTTTTTCACCTCAGCCCCTCAAACCGGTAGGTTTTGCTTCTATATCAGCTTAGCATTAGGATCTGTAAGTTCTTGACCTTCGACGAAGTCAACGTTTTTTTTTTTTTATATTACTTAAATGACGGAACAAGCAGATGGCCCACCTGATGTTAAGCGGTAACCTTTGCCTATAAACAGTGCATTACCTCATAGGTCACGTCCACTAGGACGCGCCTTATGTGGCATTGCACTGCGCCCGCTACCCTGAGACATAAAGATGAAAAGTCTCATGTGCGTGTAATTTCACCGGCACCCTTACCCTTCAAACCGGAATACAGCAATGCGAGCACTACTGCTTTGCGGCAGAAATAAGTAAAATGTACCAAGATATAATATAAATACGCAATTGTAGAACACATAAACAAGTATAAGTGACGATCTCTGTGGCGCGGCTGGCGATGGTTCGCCTGCGACGCAGGAGGTTGCGGGTTCGATTCCCGCCTCGGAACAAATATTTGTGCGTTCTGCAGATATTTGTACAGGGTGTTCTGGGTGTTTTCTATGCATAATAAAAAATATCTATCTATGTAATGTATTATATTAAGTATATCAGTTATCTAGTACCCATAATACAAGCTCTGGCTTAGCTTGGGGCTAGATAATGCTGTGTGAATTTGTCCAGCATTATTTATTTATTTTTTATTTATAAGTTAACAAGTAAGTTTTATTTTATAAGTATACAAGTATTCGAATTTTTCATAATAGGTATGTAAGTTTTTAGTTTTTAACCCCCCGACGAAAAAATAAAGAAACAAAAAAAACGGCCAAGCGCGTGTCGGACTCGCCCATGAAGGGTTCCGTAGCAGCAAGTAACATAATATAAAAGTTCTTGGATGGATTACGATTAATGACGTATTAAAAAAAAACTACTTACTAGATCTCGTTCAAACCAATTTTCAGTGAAAGTTTACATGGTAATGTACATTTTTTTTTTTTTTAGTTTTATCATTCTCTTATTTTAGAAGTTATGGGGGGGGGGGGGGGGGGGACACACTTTTTACCACTTTGGAAGTGTCTCTCGCGCAAACTATTCAGTTTAGAAAAAATTGATGTTAAAAACCTCAACATTATTTTTGAAGACCTATCCATAGATATCACACACGTATAGGTTTGATGAAAAAAAAAATTGAGTTTCAGTTCTAAGTATGGGGAACAACAAAAATAATTGTATTTTTAATTTTTGTGTAAAAATCTTAATGCGGTTCACAGAATACATCTACTTACCAAGTTTCAACAGTATAGCTCTTATAGTTTCGGAAAAAAAAGGCTGTGACATACACGGACAGACAGACAGACAGACATGATGAATCCATAAGGGTTCCTTGTCTTTGACTACGGAACCCTAAAAACTGCTTTTATTAAAAATAATTTAAATTTAGTGAACGTTAGGTAAAAAGCATTTATAAGAAATAATGCAACCAATGTGATTTTTCGAGTTTAATTCCATAGTTTATATACCTATATGATGAAAATACATTTATTTACAGAAAGAATAATACAAGGTATGTACAAAATACATATGAAACAGTTGTGCTACCTGAAGACCGCTGCAAGCGATCTAAAGGTAGCTCAACTGATCCAAATCACTACCAGTCGGAAGCGTCTCTAAGATGCTGGCTGCATTGCCACGCTGAATGGCAATACTAATAATAACCTATATGATTACTTTGTTGATTATTTTATACCGACAATTTTATGAAATAAATAGATGTTCCATAATAAAAAATATTTTTGCGGACTTTACTTCCACTCGTTTTATATGTAGGTAATTCTAGGTGGGATAAATATGGACTCTAAAAATGAAATTAATTATGAATGGTATGAATCCGGAATAATTATTATTGCTTAAAAGCAATAATAGAATTTCTTCCCACGAGCTAAAGCTCGTGGGAAAAAATTCTGGGATCAATACGGATGCACCCAAAACGAAGGGGTGTTATAAATTTGACGTGTCTCTGTGTGTGTGTGTGTCTGTCTGTCTGTCCCATCGTAGCTCCCGAACGGATGAACCGATTTCGTTTTTTTTTTTGTTTGAAAGTTGTATTTGTCAGTAGTGTTCTTAGCTTTGTTTGATCAAAATCGGTTCAGCCGTTTCATTGCGTTGGGGGTTTTTATAATTTTTACAAAATTAATTACTTGTTAGAACTTTTATCTCTTATTACTTTTTAAATAGCTTTGTAGGCACACCGCCGTCCATTATTCTCAGTTCGTTCCATCCAAAGGTTGCCTGGAAGAGATCGCTCTCAGCGATAAGGCCGCCCATTGTTTTACCTGTTTTTCTAAAAATGTTATAATTATAATTTTTTGTATTGTTTCTGTGTGATAATCAATAAAGTGTTAATCTATCTATAAACGTAACAATTCAAAAAAATGTTTAAAAAAAAAAGAAAAATGTTGTTTTAAATGTTATTTTTTTCTTTTCTTTCTTTCAATATGAAAAACTCTACGTCTGTTATACCATGGGCAGTCTTATCACTGAATAGCTATCTCTACCAGACACTATTCCTACAAACCAAACACCAGCTTGCTGCCATGGACTCGATCGAACGTAGAGCTTTCAGGCTTATAGGTGAGCAACATATGGCGGAGACTAAGATCCAGAGTCTCGAGCACCGCCGTAAGGTTACATGCCTTGCGATCTTCTACAGGTTACATTTCGGGGAATGTGCCCGGGAACTGCACGATCTGATCCCACCATCTACTTTTCACCATAGGACGAGCAGACGTACGGCTCAGTACCATCCTTACCTCATTAGTATACCCTCTATTCGTACTAAACGTTTCAGTTCTACCTTTATAATGCGAACTGCTAAGGAGTGGAATACACTAACGTCGTCTGTCTTTCCTGAAAACTATAATCTGGGTCTCTTCAAGTCTAGAGTGAATAGGTGCCTTCTAGACCTTTGTGCTCCATCTTCGGCCATATCGTCACTTACCAACAGGTGAGATCGTGGACAAACAGAGGTCTGTCAACGTTAAAAAAAAAACCTTTGAGATTCATTAACGACTTATATACCTAATCCCACTAATATCATAAATATCAAAGTTACGATGCTTAGATTTTTGGATGTTTACGCCGAAAACGCTGAACCGATTTTGATGAAATTTGGTGCACACATAAATTATAACCTGGATTGAGCTGGTGTGTCCGGCCCAAGAATAGACCCTCCATTTCCTCCCGTGGATGTCTTAAAAGCCGACTAATGGTTTACCCGGACTTGTTTGTAAGATACGTTGGTATAAGATTTGTCCTGGCTGCTAGCTTATTTAAGGAATGTGTTATTACTGGTAGAAATCGTTAACAGAGGCAGTCGTGGGAAGCAATGGCTGCGATGAACTCACCACTTGTCACGTCTATTTCCCGCGATGGTGCAACCCACTGTGAACATAGGCCCATTTGAGGCTCTACCTACTCTGTCTGCGTGGCTCTGTATGGAGTGGAATACACTACCGTCGTCTGTCTTTCCTGAAAACTATAATCTGGGTCTCTTCAAGGCTAGAGTGAATAGGTGCCTTCTAGACCTTTGTGTTCCATCTTCGGCCACATCGTCACTTACCAACAGGCGAGATCGTGGTCAAACAAAGGTCTATCAACGTTAAAAAAAATAACGTGTTGTACATAGACAATGTATGTATGTATGTATGGAATGAGCTTATGCTAATTTTTAACCCCCGACGCAAAAACGACGGGGTGTTATAAGTTTGACGTGTCTGTGTGTGTGTGTGTGTGTGTGTGTGTGTCTGTGGCATCCTAGCTCCCGAACGGATGAAACGATTTAGTTTTTTTTTTGTTTGAAATTTGAATTTGTCGGGAGTGTTCTTAGCTATGTTTGATCAAAATCGGTTCAGCAGTTTCATTGAGTTGAGGGTTTTTTTAAATTTTTACTAAATTAATTACTTGTTATCATGATAATACGCGAGCGAAGCCATGGGCGGACACTAGTTACTAACATAAATGTAATACCAACGTATTATTGAGACCATCATCATTAAGTATGTAAAGTTGGACAAAGCTAATAATAAAACGACGAGACCCGTTCAAACTCATTTCCCAAAGCGGAAACCACTACACGACATTCTAACAAAGGTATTCCGAGCACATGCAACTTGGGTATTAGCTGCGATTCGGGCACCATTATCACATGAAATCAAACTGTGATTACCAGCAAATGTATTAATAATACGTAAAAACATGAAATG